>CM033457.1:8049959-8109959 GCA_019425755.1 Amaranthus cruentus | reverse complement strand
CATGAACAACCCTGGAAATATCAAGGAAGTGCGAGACATTCTTGAGGATAATAATGTAAGTATTATAGGGTTGGTGGAAACTAAGATCAAAGAACATAAGGCCAACAATGTTCAGAAAAAGCTCGAGAATAAGTGGAATTGGAGTACAAATTACAACTGTTAAAACACTTAGAGATTATGAATGCAACAAGAGATTTAACGTGGCAACTTTCTAGGCCTTCTTAGAAAGAAACCCACAACCACTTCGGATTTTAAACTTCTCTTAATATGTTTTAAGCAATTAAAGCAATTACATAAAACTTGTTCTTTTCTCTTCTCTACTAGGTTACTTCTCTTCTTCTTCTTCTCCTTCTCCTTCTCTTTTCTTTTTCTCGTTCTTTCTCACGATTCCCCTTTAGACTTCCCCAAGTCTAAATTACAATCTCTCAAAAACCCTTTACAAAATAATTCCCTAGAATGGATAAAGACTTAAAGATTGCATAAGAAAAATATTTGTGAATTAATTGGCAATTAAAAGAATGAATATTTTTCTCTCCTTTGGTGATCTCTCTTGAATTCTTTAGTTGGGCACACACACACGGTTGGCCGGTTATTGATGTTTCTTTTATATGTGATCAACCGTGCATTACTACCATATTTCCCTTAATCTAAGATGTGGGAATAGTGGAGAAAAGCCTTGGAGGTTACTCAAGGTCATTCGGTTATTTTTGGCTAAAAATAGTAAATTTCATTTATCTTTAACTAATTCCCTATTAACGTGGAGAGAACTTAGGAGCTTAAACTCACGTTTTAGAGTAGTTAATTTTGCCAATTAATTTCTTTATGCAATCTATTTTAGACCTTACTCGTACAAATAACTAAAATAAGAAAAACTTATTTTCCTACGTTTTAGTTGACTTTCTTCTCAGATCTGCTTCGCTAGGAACAATACACTGTCTCCGTCAGATTTCTTTTTAATTTATCAAACTTGGAACAACAGTAATTGAACCTTCTTTTGACTTTCTACTTGGACTCCAAGGTTGATTGCTTTGACTTTGACTTTGACATTAACTTGGACACGTACATTATTCTTTAAGCAAGCCTTTATGTGCCATCGACGATTTTTACAAATCGGATATATGACCTACAAAACAATCTCTATGGTTTGTTTGTTTTTAAACGTTAAGTCATCATCAAAACTCAATTGGTCCAACAAATTCCCCCTTTTTGATGATGGCAAACTTTATAAACAAACTTAATTAAGACTAGATTAAAATAAATAAATTTGAGCATGCAAGAAATTTGAGCAAGTCTAACTTTGGCAAATCAAATTATAATTTACCAAGTATTCATTTAAAACAGTTTACTCTAAGATTCAATTTTAAGATACATCAATTTGTGGGTATCTAAACATGACTTATGTCTTTAAAATTGATCATATTCCAAAAGAAATAAATATAACATCTTAAGTATCAAAATATAGTAAATGTATCAACCTATGCGAATTTTCGAAAATCTTAGCAATTTTTGATAAAATTCATTTTTGATACGAATAAAATCAGTCAAGGCAATACTAATGATAATCAAAATAAAGCATAATGACAAATAAAGCATGAAATTTAAAATCAGAGCAAAAAAAAAATTTTAATTTAGAGCATATATTCTAACATGTATCAACAGATCCTAACATGTAATAGATAAGTATCAGAGCATAAGCATCACAAGCATAAGCATAAGTTTGTTGCCTTTCTTCCCCCTTTTGACATCAATCAAAAAGAACGGGATGTATCAAACCACAGCACTAAGGAAAGCATTAGTGAAATTAAGAAAGTAAGCAGCAAATAACTTAGCAAATACCAGAACATTATCAAGATATGCAGCATATAAGCCTCATAGACCATATGAAAGTAGTAGATTAAAAGTAGCAACATAAGTTCAAAAGTAGCAAAAAATTACAAATTGTCGTACCCCAGATGGTACACAAACGAAAGATAAAATGTTTGATTGTCAAACAGACATTCGATATGGCCAACAAACTAAAAATGATTAAGTAGGCAGAAGAAGGGATCAGTGGGCAGTCTCCTCATCCACGAATTCAGTCTGCACTTCAACCTTATCCAGCTTTGCTCCAAGACGGGTCTTCATTTGGGACAGCTGATCAGTGATGGAAGCAAGTGAGACACGAAGTTCATCTTGAAAGGCGTAGAGTTGAGACTGAAAATCAAAAAACTTGGAGAGAATAAGATCAAGGTTAGCAGGAGGAACAGTGGAGGGGTTAGTGTCAAAACCAGGGGTGGTGTGTGGAGGTGATACGTGTGAAGTAAATGGTGGTGGAGAAGTGGGTATGGGTGATGGTGGTGGTGATGGTACATGTGTTGGTGGTGGTGAGACTGATTTTGGTGAAGGAGGGTCATTTGTAGGCTCATTGGTGGGATGTTAGGTAGTGTCGTCATCCAAACCAACATGACGCTTTGAGGCCAGCCTGCTGCTCTTTCTTGGAGTCAGCACATGCTCCTCCTTAACAGGCTTCGCCACTTCCTCATCCAGAACTATCACTGGAATCATCTTCCTCAAGTTCATCACCTACTACTTCTCCAGAAGCTTCCCCTTCACTATAAGCTTTCCCCTGTTCCTCATTCACCTCTGCCTTATCAGTGTTGGCAGAGGGAACAGCTTCCTAAACCTCTTCTTCTCCCATCTCCCTTTCTTCTCCCTCTTTCATTTTTTCTTTTTCTTCTTTTTCTGCCCTTTCCTTCTCATCATCAGAACTTACCTCCTCTACATCCTCTATAGCGTCCTCTAAAATCCCTTTTTCATTTAATTTAAGGTGCAAATTGTTAAGACATTTTGCACCAATTTTATTATTTGCGCTCATGGGGAATTCTAGTCGTTCTAGAGGAACACCAAACTTCTCAAATACATGGGTTAACAAGCCACCATATCCTACCATACTTTTCTTTTCAATACAGTCAGCCAAGTGAGATATCATTAACGAAGGGAAATTAATCTTAATGTGGTTAGCCAAACAGTAAATCGGGGTAGCATCACAAAGATTTACCTCACTACACTTGGAATTGTGTGGCAAAATAAATCCTCTAGCAATATTATATAACAGTTTGTGGAGTGGAGATAAAGAGTTATGGCTAAAACGTTTTTTATCGTTTATACCTAAAAATTTCAATACTGTCTTTTCATTGATACCAGAAAAAACAATTTTTGATCTGACGTAATAGGTGTCAAAACCAACAGCGGGAACACCAAACCATTCCCCTAACATCAGGCTGTTAAACTCAATCTTTATTTCCTTTACTGTGCTTGAACACACCCCATTATCTATAGAGAAATTTTGAATAAATTCTCGCATAAGGTAAGGATAAATCGAATTGCAAGAATAATCCCATATTAAGACTTCCCACACTTGATTACTCAAAATTGCATGTAATTGGGGAAAGAGATTTGAATCATACCAGTATTTATCAAGCCCAAAGCCTACGGACATTTCCTTAAGTAGTTCTTCTGCGCTATTTGGGTCCGCCTGTTTGATCCTTTTGGCAGCTCTGGATGACGAACTCCCTTTTGGGTTAGAAAGAGTTCTTTTTGAACCAGCATGCATGGTTTTTAGGGTTGAAGATTTGTGTTCTTGTGAAGATGGTTGTGGAGCATCTCTTGATGGTGAGGGATGGATGATTTGCAACGGTTTTGGTTGAACAAATTTTAGGGCTTTTCCCTTAGTGTTCTTGCTAGATGAAGATGATTTGGGGGTTTTCATGTTTGATGAAGAAGATGAGAATAAGGGTTGAAGGAGTGAGAATGAGAGTTTGACGGTTTTTAGGAGGGTTTAGTATTGAGTAGTACTTGTGTGAGTGATGGGTTGTGTGAGTGATGGGTGGGACGTGAGAGAGTGGGTATTTATGAGTGAATGGACGGTGATATGAGGGGTTTGTACTACTTCTTGGATCAGTTTGTATAGTGTGAATGATGAGTGTAACAAAAGGTTCGCGGGTATATTCAATGAATTAAAGCGGGTAATAACGATATTTCGAAACACTACGATGATCCGTCTTCTACCAATTTTTAAGTTGACCAACCGAAAAAAATAAAAAGAAATAAAAATTCTGGAATTTTGTGGAAAAGGAAAAATAAAGAAAATTTTGAAAATAAAATTAAAGAAAAACATATGTCCTCGTTTTTTTTTTTTCGTTTTCAATATGAGGACATAATCACATAAGACGAACAAATGCTACTTGGTCTAATCAGCTAAGCATGCAATTAAGAAAACATACATGGCACGTAGTTAAGATAGTTGCGCACCTAAATCTTGCAATAATTGACTTCTCAATCATGTTTGTTGTGGTTGATCTAACCCTTCCAATTTTTCATGTTGCTTTGAGGAGGAATCCAGGCATCAAACTTTAGTGAAGCTTGATCATACCTAGCTCCAACCTCATCTTTTTATATTGTTCCCTTGGAAGTGGTTTAGTCATTATATCTGCAACTTGCTCATTTGTACTGACATGTTTAACGATGATGTTTTTATGCTCAACATTATCTTTAAGAAAATGATGTCGTATATGTATATGCTTAACTCTAGAATGATGCACAGGATCTCTCATACCATTGCCTAGGAGCTTGTTTGAGCCCATAAAGAGCTTTATCAAGCTTATAGACATGATCTAGAGAGGATGGATTTTCGAAGCCAGGTGGCTGTTCTACAAAGACTTCTTCTTCTAGAAAACCATTTAAGAAAGCACATTTCACATCCATTTAATATAACGTAAAATTCATAAAAGCAGCAAATGAAATTAGAATTCTAATAGCCTCTAACCATGCTACGGGAGAAAATGTTTCTGTATAATCAATACCTTCCTATTGATTGTATCCTTTGACTACCAACCTTGCTTTGTTTCTTACAATTATTCCATGCTGATCCAACTTGTTTCTAAAAACCCAAACCAATTATCTTCTTATTCTTGGGTTTAGGTTCCAGGTGCCACACCTTATTTCTTTCAAATTCATTTAATTCATCTTGCATTGCAATGACCCAATCTGAGTCTTGTAATGCTTCTTCGTGATTCTTGGGTTCCACCGTTGAGAGAAATGCAAAGTGTGCGCAAAAGTTCCTTATTTGGGATATGGTTTGTGTGCCTTTATTTATGTCACTTATGATTAAGTCAAGCGGGTGTGACTTTTGATGTTTCCACGGCTTAGGCACAAAGTCTCTTGTGGAGACTGATATGGGAACAAGCTCACCAACTTGATTGACATGTCGTTCAGCTTCATTTTCTCCTGCTCTGGGTGTAGCTGGATCGGGAACACCTTGCTGGTCCTGATTTCCTTGTTGTTCCTGTTCTTGATTAGGTTCTACATTTTCAAGTTGAACCTGTAGCTCTTCATTTGCTTCTTGATCTTGCTCTTTACGTATGTTTTCATCATCTTCCATATTGGCAAGACCTATTTTAAAATCACCTGTTTCTTGCTCACTTGTCATAAAATTAGTCTCATCAAAAATAATGTGAACAGATTCTTCGACACACATAGTTCTCTTGTTATAGACTCTATAAGCTTTACTAAGAATTGAGTAGCCAAGAAATACTGCCTCATCACTTCGTTCATCAAACTTTCCTATATTTCTTTTACCATTTACGTGAACAAAGCATCGACATCCAAACACACGAAAATACGAAATATTGGGTTTAATGCCTTTAAACAATTCATAGGGGGTCTTAGAAGTGATTGGAACACACGTTTTATTATGTAACAAGCAGTGTTAACCGCCTCAGCCCAAAAGTTTCTAGGGAGACCACTAGCAATTAACATCGTTCTAGCCATTTCCTCTAATGTTCTATTTTTACGTTCCACCACACCATTTTGTTGTGGTGTTCTTGGTGCGAAAAAGTTGTGACTTATACCATGTTCATTACAATAATCCAAAAACCTTGAATTTTCAAATTCTTTACCATGATCTGATCTTATGTGGACTAGTTGATTGTTACTAGATTTTTGAATTTTATTAGCAAAAGCAACAAATTCATCAAAGGCCTCGTCTTTACTAGATAAAAATAAGGTCCATGTATATCTACTGTAATCATTAACTATAACAAACACATATCGCTTTCCACTGCGACTTTGGATTCTCATTGGTCCACAAAGATCCATATGAATTAATTCAAGTGGCTTTGAGGTGGTCACGACATTTTTGGGTTTAAAGGACGACCTTACATGTTTTCCTTTGGCACAAGGATTACATACTTCATCTTTTTGAAATTTAAGGGACGTTAATCCTCTTACTAGGTCTTTAGATCTTAAAGTGTTAAGCAATGAAAAACTAGCATGATCTAACCGTTTATGCCAAAGAAGAGGGTCATCTTCTAAAACATTGAGACATGTTAAACTGGCCTTGGGAACAGTGTGGGGGTCCACCACATAGGTATTCTCCTTTCGGATTCCTTCCAGAACAGTGTCTCCTGTGTCATTCCTAGAAATAATGTATTTTTCAGAAGTAAAGATTACAGAGTTACCTTTATCGCAAAATTGAGAGATACTTAACAAGTTATGTTTTAAATTCTCGACTAAAAATACATTGTCTATTGCATGGGAACTTGATCAACCTTTCCTTTGGCTATTATTTCTCCTTTCATATTGTCTCCAAAGGTCACAGTTTCTCCATCATAGGCTTCCAGTGAGAGAAATTTTGTTTCGTCACCTGTCATGTGTTTGGAACAGCCACTGTCGAGATACCATGAGCTGTTCCCCCTCACTAGAGCCTGCAAAACGAACTAAGGGTTAGTGCGAGGAACCCAGTCATCCTTGTGTTCCTTATCGATTAAGCATGAATCATATTTTTTAATCCATATTCGATCGACATAGATTTGGTTCGTTTTGTTGTGCTATTGCCTTTTTAAACATTGAAATTTCAGGTGCCCGGTTTTGCCACAAAAGGTACAGACTTTACTACTAGGGAGATCAACATAAACCTTTTTCTTATTTTTATTCTTAATGTATCCTAGGCCTTCTACACTTTTAGTTTGAGCCTTCAGAATCCATTTTGGTACTTCATTGATTTTCCTTTTTCCTTGTGAATTTACTTCAGCTTTTAATTTCTCGTTTTCGACTTTATAGGATTCTAAGTCTAAAATTTATCTTTGAATTTTAGTGTTAATCTCATGAATAGATGTATTATTAAGATTCGAGTTAAAGCCTAGCATTTTATATTGATGTAGATCGACATTAAGAATAATGTTTTCCTGTTTCACCTTTTCTAAAGTTTCCTTTAACATCACATTTTGATCCAATAAATCAAAAAATCTAGTTTGCACATCCGATCTAAATGAGTTTAGGTAGGAAACATGGTCATTACAAGTTTTAAGGTCTTTTTCCATTCGGAGACAGGTGATAGTTCTTTTTTCCAGATTATCTTGTGTCTCCAAAATTATCTTAATCAATTCATGTTTATCCTATCTAAATAAATGGTTAGGACATGAACTAGAAGACAATACCTCTTTTGCTTTTGATGTTTCATCATGAATGGCCATGAGACATAAGTTTGATGTTTCTTCTTCAACTGGAGCTTCAGATTCAGCTTCGCTTTCAGAGTCTCCCCATGCAGCTATCATGGCGTTGCGGAAGTCCGTTTTGTTGAAGTTTCCTTTGATGGGTTGTCTTCCTGTTTCCCTTGCCTTCCCCTTGCCCTTCTCGTTCTTCCATTGAGGGCACTCCTTGATGAAATGATTAGTGCTTCCATACTTGTGACATTCGAAGTTGGTTTTGGAATTTGTCGTTCCTCTTTCTTTGTTGTTTCTTTGATTGTTGTATCGGCTATTCCTGAAAAACTTCTTGAACTTTCGAACCAACATCGCAGTCTCTTCCTCATCACATTCTGACTCTTCTTGTTCATTCGCTGCTAGAGCCAAGCGTTTGTTTCTGGAACTGTCAGCTGTTCCTAGATGTACTTCGTGGGTCATAAGGGAACCAACCAACTCTTCCAGATTGAACTTTGTGAAATCTTTGGATTCCTGTATGGCTGTGACTTTAGCTCTCCAATGATCATCTTGAGGTAGACTTATGAGGATTTTCCTGACCTGTTCATCTGAGGGAATAAGCCTTCCAAGTGAGACAAGTTCGTTTGTTATGTTGGTGAATCTAGTGAACATATCTTGAATACTTTCTTTAGGTTCCATAACAAATCTTTTATATTTTGACATTAGCAAGTCAATCTTGGAGCGCTTTACTTTAGTAGTTCCTTCATGGGTGACTTCTAGCAGATCCCAAATCTGCTTAGCGGTTTTGCAACCCATTATACGATTGTGCTTATTTTGTCCAAGACCACAGTGAAGTATTTTGATGGCAAGAGCATTCATCTCCATTTTCTGAAAATCTTCTTTCTCAAATTCAGTGATCGGTTTGGGAACAGTTTCGTTATTGGAGTTGGTAGTTGTTACCTCAAAGTCTCCAATTTCGATAACTCTCCAAACTTGATAATTTTCGGCTTTGATAAAGATTTCCATCCTATTCTTCCAGTATGTGTAGAATTTTTCATCGAACATTGGCGGTCTTTGAGTAGAGTAACCTTCCTCCATTCTTTCATTCAATTTCAACATCTCTAAAATACCAAGATACGGCTCTCAGGGTTTCCTGATCAAATGAGGAATAGAGCTCTACCATGTGTAGAAACACTTAGAGATTATGAATGCAACAAGAGGGGGTGAATTGTTGTATTGCTTTTCTAAGTATTTTTGCCCTGTTTGAGGAAATTAAAATCTATCAAAATACATAAGTAAAAGCAAGAATGTAAAAAGGAAACAAGAGATTTAACGTGGCAACTTTCTAGGCCTTCTTAGAAAGAAACCCACGACCACTTCGGCTTTTAAACTTCTCTTAATATGTTTTAAGCAATTAAAGCAATTACATAAAACTTGTTCTTTTCTCTTCTCTACTAGGCCACTTCTATTCTTCTTCTCCTTCACCTTCTCTTTTCTTTCTCTCGTTCTTTCTCACGGTTCCCCTTTAGACTTCCCCAAGTCTAAATTACAATCTCTCAAAAACCCTTTACAAAATAATTCCCTAGAATGGATAAAGACTTAAAGATTGCATAAGAAAAATATTTGTGAATTAATTGGCAATTAAAAGAATGAATATTTTTCTCTCCTTTGGTGATCTCTCTTGAATTCTTGAGTTGGGCACACACACACGGCTGGCCGGTTATTGATGTTTCTTTTATATGTGATCAATAGGGATGGTCATGGGTCGGATCTGGGTCGGGTCCAACCAGACCTAGATCCAGACCCTAATTTTTTTAAGGATCCAGATCCAGACCCTTAGGGTCCAAAAATTTTAGACCCAGACCTAGACCCTTAGGGTCTGGCGGGTCTAGGGTCTGAATCTGGGTCCTAAAAGGATTTTTTTCTAAAGACTAATATAAAATATGTCATGCAATTTTTTTCTATTCATATAAAATTTCTAAAGCGTTTTCAACTGATACAATCATACAAAGTACAAAGTCTTAAATTACTTAATGTTCCACATTAAACATTTCCAAAATATAACAAAGTTTCGAACACAACAACCAAATACGCATAAAAAACGTAGAAGAAACATATTTAATAATCCTCCATTGAGTCCGCATCATTATCAACATCATCATAAACATCATCTCCATCTAGATCCTGTCAAATACGAATATCAAATATTAAACACAATAAAACAATTTTAATCTTTAAAGAAAAAATGGAAAATAAAATACAGTGTCATACCATATCAATAACATCAAATGTTTCATTATCCACCTCGGTGATCTCGGAGTCATCAATAATAGTTGAGCAAGCATGAGTATTTTCCATTTCACCTTCAGTGTGAACATAATAAATACTCTTACATTATTAAAGTAATTAAAATGAATATTAAATTTATGTAAATAAAAAGCTAAATCAGCAAAGTTACCTTTGAGGTCTTCCATCATCCAGTTTTGCAAACACATCAAAGCTTCCACAGTTTCCGAATGAAGTCTAGAACGATGTGGGCTAATAACTTTGCCACCTGTACTAAAAGCACTTTCTGAGGCAACACTTGAAACAGGAATGGCCAAAATGTCTTTAGCAATCTTCCTCAAAGTTGGATACTTCCGATTGACTTTCCACCAACTAATAATATCTAAGTCCTCATCATCTGGTAACGGAACTTCTTCTAGATAAAAGTCAACTTCACACTTCACATTTGCCTTCCGAATCTTAGTTTTCTTTGATTGAGCAAATTCATCCTCCTCATCTTCAAAAGAACTTGGAGCCGGACGTTTCCTACTAGTAGCACCAACATTTTGCATTGTATCAATCTTACTTTGGTACTCCACAACAAGGTCATCCAGAAAATTTCGAACCATAGATAGTTGTCGATCTGCATCATCCTCATAAAACTTTCTAAAATAAAACTCCACACAGTCCATTTTATTTCTAGGATCTAAAATGGTAGCAATAGCTAAAAGTCCACTAGTACGTTTCCAATACTTGTCAAACTTTTCAGTCATTTTCTTTGCCATCAATCTAACAATATCAATATCACTTAACTCCCACTTCGCTAAAGCTTTTTTAATTATACAAACTCTTCGAAAAAACAAATTAATTGTAACAAACTTTGTTCCAGAAAATAAATTGGTTGTTTTGTAAAAAATTTCCAATTTCTCACAAACAACTCCAGCTAAGTACCAATCATGATCACTAGGAATTTCAAATTTCATTCTTTTGTTCAAACGTTTTAACCTCGAAAAAATTTCTCTAAAAGGAAAAACAGCTTGAAGCATCAAAAAGGTCGAATCCACCTTGTTTTACAATCTAAAATCATCCTTTTGTTTTGGTAATTCTAAAAATCGACAAGCCTCTTCAAATTTCTCAATACTTTTTGGAGTTGACATCCAAAAGGCGACACAATCACGTATTTTCTCAATTCTAGAATAAATGATCTCTAATCCATCTTGAACAATTAAATTTAATATATGGGCGCTACAACGCATATGCAAAAAGCTTCCCCCAAGTATTAGTGACTTTTTCTCAAACTTATCCAACAAAACCTTCATCATTGCCTCATTAGTGGTACAATTGTCAACTACCACAGACGAAATTTTACTTTCTAGACTAAATTGAGACAAACAATCCATTAAAATCTTTGCAAGAACCCCCTTTGTATGTGGACAAGGTGCATAGATAAACCTATATAGTTATAAATACATTTAATAAATATACAACAAAACAAACATAACATGCTAATGAACAAATTGAACAAAAATAAAATTTACCTCAAAGTTCGATTTCGTAACCTCCATTGTTGATCAATAAAATGTGATGTTACAACCATGTACTCTTCTTTTGATTGGATGCAGTCCACATATCAGTGGTGATTGCAACTCTACTATCATTGTGTTCCAACAATCCCTTCAATCCAAGCTTGTCTTCCTTGAATTGTTTCACGATATCTCGCTTTAAAGTAGCCCTAGATATCATCTTAAACTCACAATTAAGGCTCTCAACATACCTCCTAAACCCAATATGTTCCACCATGGATAGTGGATACTCATGCATTATGATCATGCTAACCAACATCTTCCTTGAGTGCTCTTGGTCAAACCCTTTTCCTTTGCCTTTAACATTAAATTCTAAAGAACTAGACCCATCGACTTCTTTTTTAACTTTGAGTGTTGACTGGCCTCGTGCAAGTTTAAAGTGTCTTCCCGGACAAACTGTTCGCGCATGCTTTAGTAAATGTGAAGTTCCATTTGCGCCTCCTGCAGATAGGGTAGCCTTGCAATAGTTGCACACTGCCTTCACCACTCCATTCACATCCTTTTTAGTGAAATATTCCCATACCTCTAAGGTTGTTTTCTTTTTTCTTTTGTTTGTGTTTGTAGTATCATTTTCACTTCCATCTAAGTCCACAAATTGTTCCTCATTTTTATCCAAATCTTGCACCGAAGGAATACTATCTTGTCCTATTAGATTAACTTGCTTTGAAGCACATTGTGATTGCTCCTCCATTGTCTAAATACATCAAAATCCTAAATCAATATATAATTTACATTGTAAACTCCCAACAAGATTTAAGCACACCGAATCAAATAAAGTCAGAAAGTGTTTCACAACAAGATTAATCAAAATTATCCAACAAAGTATTTCAAGAAATCCAATAGAAGCTGAATAACTACTTAGCAACAAAGTGTAATTTGTTATTACCCAAAACCCTAAATCAAGATATAAATTATACGCAAGTAACACAAGTACAGAACACAACAATTGAAAGTTGAAATAAAACATTCAACACATACTCAACCGAGTTAAAACAAAGCTAAAATTATACACAAAATTAATACTAACAAATTGACAGAAAAATAAATTACTAAGTAATGGAGACAAAAATAAATACCAGTGGGAAATGGCCGCACAAATTGATGAAGAAGATGACACCAGAAGACAAAAATGGCTGGCCCTAGTACTACTGGAAGAAGACGTCACCAGAGAAATGGTCGCCCTTGGTTCAGATCTGGAATAGAAAATGGAAATGATGAGGTACTGAGGTGAGAGAAATGCCGGCCCTAGTACTACTGGAATATGAAAGTTGAAATGCAACTTGAAAGTTGAAACATCACAATTCACGCCTAGACCTAGTCGCCTACCCTAGTAGTCTAGTAGTACTACATTTAATTTTTTGTTTTGTTAAAACATTTTTAAAATACATGTTTTATTAAAATCAATATTATTTTTTAATATACTTATATCTTAGGGTCTACGGGTCGGATCTGGGTCGGGTCAGGGTCTAGAAAACATGGACCCGGACCCGGACCCGGACCCGGACCCGGACCCTAACATTATGGATCCATATCCGACCCTATTTTTTAGGGTCCAAAAAATAGAGGATCCAAACCCTTAAATATGGGTCGGGTCGGGTCTGGACCCTTAGCGTCCAGGACCCATGACCATCCCTAGTGATCAACCGTGCATTACTACCATATTTCCCTTAATCTAAGATGTGGGAATAGTGGAGAAAAGCCTTGGAGGTTACTCAAGGTCATTCGGTTATTTTTGGCTAAAAATAGTAAATTTTATTTATCTTTAACTAATTCCCTATTAACATGGAGAGAACTTAGGGAGCTTAAACTCACGTTTTAGAGTAGTTAATTTTGCCAATTAATTTCTTTATGCAATCTATTTTAGACTTTACCCGTACAAATAACTAAAATAAGAAAAACTTATTTTCCTACGTTTTAGTTGACTTTCTTCTCAGATCTGCTTCGCTAGGAACATTGCACTGTCTCCGTCTGGTTTCTTTTTAATTTATCAAACTTGGAACAACAGTAAATGAACCTTCTTTTGACTTTCTACTTGGACTCCAAGGTTGACTGCTTGGACTTTGACTTTGACATTGACTTGGACACGTACATTATTCTTTAAGCAAGCCTTTAGGTGCCATCGACGATTTTTACAAATCGGATATATGACCTACAAAACAATCTCTATGGTTTGTTTGTTTTTAAACGTTAAGTCATCATCAAAACTCAATTGGGCCAACAACAACCATCATGGGAATGGGAGAGTTTGGGTTGGGTGGAGAAGTGATTGCTGTGAAGTGCATATTTCTCGTAATCACCGTCAATACATAGCTACCAAAGTTACCCCTATGGATACCCAGGACGTTTTCTCTATTCCCTTCCCTTTTATTTTTTTTCCTTTTTTTTACTGAACTCTTCAAAAACACCATTCTCCTTCATTTACTTAAGTACTCAACACTATACTCCTCCATCCTCCATTACTGAACCCCCTTTAAACCTTCCCCAAATTGAAAAGCAAACCGTAAAAATTTTGGTTGAAGACGAAGAAGATTACTTGAAGGTGAAGAAGATCAATTGAAGGTGTGAAATTGCAAGCCACTGCTCAATTTTGGTTCTTCCATGGTAATGTCAATTTCCCTTTATAGATTCACTTGCATTTAAATTTAATTTTTTTGTGCTTTGTTTGTTTTGGATTTTGTAGTTCCTATGGCCTTCACTGTGCCATTGAGCTTTGCATATTTCACTTTAAGTGAGTTAACAACCTCTTACATAGTCCTCTTCTTATGCTTTAATTTATGAATTTTGTCAACTAAAACTCCAATTTCAACTTCTAATTGTTCATGCTTGTCGATCTCGTTAGGTGACTTGTCAACATCATCTTCCCACCTAAAAAACTTACAATTGGTATCCTAGCACAACCATACAAATATTAAATCAGATATGCTTTATTTTTGGTGAAAAAATAAAATTGAAAAAGTTTCATAAATTGGAGCACTTACAGGCCAATTAGCACACCCATAAAATTTGTTTCCCGACCTAGTACCTCGTTTTGCAATCCTCGATTGCGCAGGAAGAACATGGTAGCATGTCAAGCTTCCTCCCCAAAGTACACTCCTAGATTTGGGTTTAGGGTTTGAAAACCTAAAAGAACAAGCGAAATTCACTAAGTCTAAAATAGTTGGGATTATTCAAAAATGATTGATAGATTGAATTAATTTTGGCCAACGGGTGATAGTTGGGATTAATTTGAGCAAATGTTTCTTACTTTTTTGGTTGATATAAAATATAGTATTTCAATAGATCATCATATATAGTGATAGTCAATCAACAAATATTACATGTTTTAATGAGTTAAATAGATAAATTTTCGTGTAAAGCACGGGTACTAAATATTTACTGATATATGATTATATAATATTATTTTATAATATTAATTCATGTAGAGTATAAACTTAATCATTAATTCTTTGTATTTGTTATAATAATATAAATATCAAAGTGAACATTTAATTTGTTACACCCTCCGTTCTTTTTTAATTGTCTTATTTGAAGATTTCACACAAATTAAGAAAGGTGAAATCTTTGTAGATAGTGGGTATAATTTTATTAGAATAGTGGTGTGAATTAATGATTGTATTGGTATTATAAGAGAAAATCTAAAATAATTAAAGATAACATAAAACCAAAAACAAAAAAATGATTGTCATTAATGTTGCAAGTACCGTACAACAATGGCAAATAGGGAAAACAGAATTCTGTTTTGGGTTACATTGTTCTTTCCATATTTGGAAATTTTTAGAGGGCAATTAAAAAAATGGAGGGAAAAATCCCAATACTTAATCTAAATTACAGTCATTTCATTGGCTTAAACCACAATACATGGATTGCTTACTTAAATAAGCAAGATGATTAACAACCAAAAATGGCAAAAAAATATGACTTTCCAAATTCTACAATTGAGTATATATGACAACAGCTTCAACAGTGGCAGAATCAGAGCTTCACCTCCAAAACATATCCCAAAATTAAGCAGCTTCAAGAGTTAACATAATCCTTTCACAACATAATATTTCAGCATCTTCTGTGCTGAAAACAGTAACCACATAGCCCAAAATCAACTGCATCACAACCTTTTCATGGCTTCAGGAAGTGAGGATGAAATTGAGGGGGCATGGTATTTTGGATTAAGCCAATATGATCCACAATCAAGCTCAGAATCAGAGCAAGAACCGGCACAAATTGTTGAGGAGCAAGTTGAACAAAACAATCATCATAAGCCAAGGCTCAGCAATGAGATGAGGCATCTAATATTTCAAGAGTTAATTTCATTGAAAACAACCGATTCGTTACCTCATGGAACATCCAAATCTTCGGTGACAAATATGGTTATCATCATAGGACCATAAGGAGGTTATAGCATAGGGCAATGCAATCAAAAGAAGCAAACAAACCATACATGGTAAAGCCAAAGTTCAAGAATTGTGGAAGAAAGCGAGTAGTTGTGCCTCCAAACTTTCTTGAGTCAAGACCGATGGGGGAACGAACATGTATAAGGGGGTTATGGCATAGGGCAATGCAATCATAAATAATGAATGCTAGTAAACATGCATATAACACAATGAATTCAAACGTTTTACAAAAGCTACTCAACTATGATGTTAAATTAATTTTTTCAGAGTACTTGATTTCATCATTGGGGTCTCAAGAACAATGAACATGAACAGAAACATAAACAATGAACATGAACAAAAACAGACTAAAAAAAACAGCATCATCTAAAAAAACAACAGCGTTATCCAAAAAAAGCCCCATGTTTTAAGAACAATGAACATGAACAGAAACAGACTCAAAAACAACATCAGAAGACAGATCAAAATCGGCAAAAACAAAACAAGCAAACAAAAAAAAACTAGAGCAAAACCCTAAAAAAGAGCATCATCTAAATAAAAAACAGATCAAAACCCTAAAAAACAGCATCATCTCAATAAACAACAAATTAAGAACCAAAACAAGCATCATCATAAAAAAAAACCCAAATTTTTCCAACAACACACAAATCCAGAAGTCGATTATCCTAAATCCCAAAATGTCGATTATCCTCAGCTATTAAAAAAAATTAAACATAAACTTAAACAAGTTCATTTTACAATCATCGACGACGTTTTTTAGGGTTTTGTTTAGCCCTAGCAGAAAGAACTTCTTCTGAAGTATCAGGAACAACTAAATTTTCTTCTTCAACAGGGGAACTTGAAGGAGTGGATTTTGTAGGAGATTCATCCACGAAATTAACAATCTTCAAAGGTGGATCTTTCCCATTAAGGTAAGACCAAGTAGGAGGAGAAGAACTATTTTCACGCAAATTTGAACAAGCATCATCTTCAAGTACCTTTTGATAGGCCTCAAGTTCTTTGTTAGACCATCTTAAAATCTCATTTGAGTAAGAGTGTCGCAGGCCATGCAACGAACAAGAACAAACTTCACCATATTCACAAAGCCCTTCATATAAATAACTTGGAATTGTTGAAGAATCACTAGATGATTTTTTCTCCATATTTAAACCCAAGAATAATAATCGAAACGAAAGGCACCAAGAAACGTCAATGACGGATGAAGAACAGGGGACTTTTTTTTAAGAAATATGCCAAAAATCACGAAACTTACCTCAAATTGTAGAGAAAAAGGAGATCTATATTTTAGTCCAAAAAATTTGAACTGAAATCAGGTAAAGAACAGGGGCAAAGCTTCAAATAAGCCATGAAAATGGCATCTGAGAAGAGAGAGAAGGGGGCAAGAGTTAAATCAGAGAGAAACGCAAAAAAGAGAAGTAATAATGGGGGCGGTTTCAACGAGGGGAATATACGGGTTTAGTGGGATAAAATGAGGGATAAAAAGTGAATATGAGGGATAAAAACTTTCCAAAATAGGAAAGTATTCTAAATAGGACAAACTTATGAAACTACCTGTTATAGTAATGTGGACAAACTTAAAAGAACGGAGGATGTATATAATTATATTAAAACATATATGTGAAAAAATTAGAAAAAAACCATCAATCAACAAAAATTTATCAAATCGATTATTATTAAGCTAAGAAATATTTGTCAATAATTTGTATTAAATTTTTTTTATTAATTTCTTTTATTAAGAAATATGCAATAGAATACTCTATTTATTTTTAAAAAATCATTTTTGTGATTCCATTATTAAAAGATTATTGATTTTTTATCTATGTATTATATTTTAACTTAATTTGTAGATTTTTGTCGTGTATGATTAATTATTAAAAAAAGTTTTTATGAATCATAACATATAAACTGAATATAACATACTATAATATAATTTGTGAGCTTCAGACTTAAGATTGTGTATATGAAAATATAGAATTAATATTTTATTTTTCTTTTTTTTGGTTGGATCAGTTCAGTTTCGATAATGGCTTAATGCATCATGTTTGAATTTTTTTTTATTATTTGAGATAAAAAAATTATAGGTTTACATAAAGAAATATACTATATCAATATATTTATATTCAATCAAAATTAGTTCCTTAAGTATGAAGTTAGTATCAATAATTTTCATGTCAATGTGACACGTTTCTCAAGTCATTTCTCCATTAATATATTTTCAGGTTCTCTCTTGAGAGACCGTCTATAGTATAGACGTCTCTCAAAAACCCAACCCATATCTACTTTTTAACTTATAAAACCACCAATTAGTTTTTTTTTTAATTTATAAATAGAGTCAGCCTCAAAACTTGAGACGTCTATTGTATAAATGATCTCAAGTAAGTACATTTGCCATATAATAAAAATCAACTAATCCTAATAAATAGAGTACATTTGTCTGTGCTATCTAAAACTACCATTTGAAATTTTTACATTTTTGGAAGATACGATGTTGATGATTTGATTTCAAAAATGCTAAGTACCCTCTACTTTATCTTTTGAAATTATTCCCACAAGTTTAAAAGCCAAGCTTTTATTGGTGGTCAATTTCTTCTCCAATCTTTGCATTCCTTAAGCACGTGCTCCATATGCTTTTATCACGTGATCTTCTTCCATTTTTCTTTACTCACTTTTTTAACTTCACTGCAACTTCTCCTTTTCATACTATCACTTCAAAATTGCAAAGTTGAAAAACAAACCCAAATTTTTACTATTCAATGGCGATCTAACTCTTTTAAATAATCCCAGAATTTTAAGCTTAATTGATGATGTGAAAGATAGTATGGGCTGCATACAGTCCAAAACGACACTCCTCCCTTCTCCAAAGGATACCCCTCCTCTCCCTGAAACCGACAAGCAAATCTCAGGTATTTTCCTTTTTTCTTTGAATCCCTAATTCTATTTTGCCATTTTTATTTCCGGGTATTGATTTAATTTTGTTTTAATGTTTGATTTTTCTGTTAAAGATTAGTTCTTTCATTAGTGTTTCTGGGTATTCTCCATTTTCCTTTTAAATATTATTTCAATATTGTATCTTATTTATGTGAGATTTCCCACTATTATTTTGAAATTTATGGTTCTGGGTAGTGGGTACTTTTTTGATTTTGATTTCTGTTGTTTTAACTTTAATAAATGGGAAAATGCAGCAATTGGAGAGGTAGAAGAAAGTGATAATCAACCGCAAAAAGTGCCAGCTTTTAAGGAGTTTAGTTTAAGTGAGCTTAGAAAAGCCACAAATGGGTTTAACCCAGATTGTATAGTTTCTGAAAGTGGGGAGAAAGCCCCAAATGTTGTGTATAGAGGAAGACTTGAAACTAATATATTCATTGCTGTTAAACGTTTCTCTAAGCAGTCTTGGCCTGATGCTCAGCAATTTCTGGTTTGACTTCTTATCTTTTAACAATAACTTTATTAGTATCATTATAAATTCAGATGTAGAAAATTCCTTTTAAGTGGTTTCATTTGGTGAATTTATTTAGGGAAAGTATAGGCAGTGAAAAGATTCTACACCGTCTATCCTTTGAATTTGCTACGTCTCAGAAATGTTCTGTAATTGCTATAGAAAATTTTTATCATGTAACATGTTGCATGGTATAATTGGGTGTAGATCATTGTTGCTTTAATGGTTCTTCATGAAACCCCCTAAAAAAGGCTAATATGGTATAAATGTTGAATTATGCTAAATTTGTTGGAAGGGAGACAAGATTGATGAGGTTATAAAACATAAAAGTGAAATAATGGAAAGTGTACAACCTTTTTTCCTTCTTGGTCTGAATCTTTTTTCTCTTGAGTTTGTAACCTTTGTCTCTTTATAGGATTTTTTTTTTCTCTTTGGTTAAGTACTTTATGTAATTCTATGATAATAATTGCTCACTCTTTTGGAATCAATGGTTTCCGTTTTATATATACTTCCTCACCAACCATAGGATGTTTTGGATTTAAAAGCAAAAATCTTAATGTATGGTAGCTGGAGTAATAAAATTTTTTAAGGCTTTTGATTGCCTTATAGTAGCTTCCTTATCATGGATGGCAATAAATTTTCTTCTAATATAGTTGTACTAATTGACTAGAATTGCTAAAATTTGCTCATTACCAGCTTTTAGTTGGCTTATAGCTCCTTATTAGCATTCTAGTCCTTTTTGGGAGGTTAGTCGAGAAAGGGGAGTAGGGACAGTGTTTGTTGAATTTCATGTAATTCTTTAATTTGACATTATTGCTAGCTGCAATCCTTAGTATCTTTTTACTACTAGTTTGACTTCTTAATAACCTTCTCTTCCAATTTTATCATCGGGAGTGGGATCGTCTCAATGTTGAGGAGTTGTTATTTGGTGTTGGGTATTCTCGGATATCATGTCACGCATTCAATTGCTACTTGTTTTTTCAAGTTGTTCCCCCTTAAATGAAAAAAAATGTAAATCTAGGTATTCATGTAAATTTTAATTCTAATTGTGTTTATCTTGAATGAAAAAATTTGAAATTATAGGAAGAAGCCGCGGGTGTTGGGCAGGTCAGACATAAATGGTTAGCCAACCTCATTGGATGCTGTGCTGAGGGAGATGAGAGATTGTTGGTGGCCGAGTTCATGCCCCATGACACTCTATCCAAGCATCTTTTCCATTGTATGCTTCAGAAAATTTATCCTTTAATATTTTGTCTTTACTGATTTAGTCTCTCGGTCGGCTTTAGTTTGGTTGGCATATAATACTAAAGATCAGATCTTCATAGCTATGAATGCATGCATATAGATGAGTAGATAATACGGTTCATGGCTTTTGGTATTTTTGTTGCACTTTCTATGCAAACTCATATCTGGATTTACTTCTTTTCTTTGTTATATTTTGTAGATGATAAACAACCTCTTCCATGGGAAATGCGTGTGCGAGTGGCCTATCATATTGCATTGGCTCTAGATCATTGCAGTGCAGAAAACCGGAAAATATATCATGATTTAAATGCATATAGAGTGCTTTTTGACGAGGTTTGTGCTGTTGCTCTGAAAGTTTGCTACTGTTTCTTATTACCTGTAAATTCTGAGCACTTTGGTGCGTTCAATAGCTATTTGTCACTTTTTGATATGATATTATTGGCTTTTTACGACTTATGACCTTGGTAGATTTCAATGTTGATTATTTAGATTGTAATTACTGGTTGAAATGTAGTGAATTTTGGTAGAGTTCTTAATACTTTAGTTCTTTCAACACTTAATGTGGACCCATCATTTTGTGAGAGAAAAATACAAGTCCTTGTTGCAATAAAAAGAAGCTGAAGAAGTACTACTAATCAACTGGACTATTAAGTAGATGTATTAAGCTCTGGAATGGCATTGGAAGGGGTATAAAGTTCAAGAACAACCAAAGTCATTATGTGCTTTCTTGTAAAGGAGGGTGGAATTTGGGATTGATGTGCTCAATTATCAGAACCTTGAGTTGGGTATTTATTCTAAAATTGTGTTGATATTGGATAATGTGATGACATAGTTTTAGTCTTGGTCAAGATTACCTGTTTCGTTAACTACCCTTTGAATAATGAATTGAGACAAGTCAAATATGTTCAGTTTTGGTTTGTTTTTGTGTTATTTTGGGTGAATTCAGAATTTAACAAACAAATTCGGTAACACTACTCAATGTAGAGCCCGTGAAAGATTGTAGCTAAATTATTTATATGTGAGTGTATCAAACATTTTCTGTTTACTTTTGGCAGATAGTAATTTTTGAAAATATATAGCTTAGGAACTCTTATATTATCAGTCTATTTCATATGTAAAAGTTTACACTTTAGATTGAATTTATCTTATATCCAAGAGTACGCTTGTTGTATCTACCTTTTTTTAATGCTTTGCATGGATGATTTTAAATAGTTTGTTGTTGAGTAGCTTTTTTACTTGGCCTGCTCGTTGTATTTGTTGCTCCTCTAGGCTGTTTGAAACAAGTACTAGTTGTTCAAGTGGTTTAGTCACTACATTCTTTTTGGTACTTGTCTGAAGTTGTATACATCTGGACAGGATGGTGATCCTCGTTTATCCACTTTTGGCCTGATGAAGAACAGTAGAGATGGTAAAAGTTATAGTACAAACTTGGCCTATACCCCACCAGAGTTTATGCAGACTGGTAATATATACATCTGATGTGTCTCTAACCTTAATTTTATACTTGATTGTTAGTATGGTAATGAGGTTGCTTACTTGTTCCAACTTTAATGATGTGAATTACCCAACTAGACATCAAATTGTGTTTATTAGTTAGAGATTCGTTCATCGTGCATTCCAATTTTATGACACCAAATCAATCCCTCAGCTGGGGGGACATGTTTAGATGCTATATACCATGCTTCTAACTTATTTATATGCTATTCAGGTATGAATTGGTTTCCGACTTGTAGTAACTGTATGAAATACATACTTATCTCCAGTTTTACAATATGAATGCATAGCATTAGAGATGATACTCCTTAAAGGATTTTTATTTCATTCGTTTGGTCATTAATCTAGTAGAACTGGAGACGTATGATAGCTCCTTTTCTGTTGTCGAGAGTTCATCATTTGTACTTTCCTAATTCCTTTTATAGGAGGCAGTGTTCATTGAACCACATGTTTGTTGATATTCGACTCCGACTTCCTCGACTGCTTTCAACTTGTGATTCACAATATTTTGTGAGTGAAAATTTTCAAAGTGGACATAGAAAATATACTTCTGTTTTGAGTCGACTGATGCGATTAGTTTTGCTGATTCCGACTCAAATCAATGGTGTATACTGAGCCATTATTTCTAATGATAAGCCTTAACTGTCTTCTGTTCTCTGTTTACTTCCGATGTCCTAGATTTCCGTAACAACTTCTAATAGCTTAGATCTCGAAATTTTGATGGGCATTCTCTTGCAAAGTAATTAGAATTTTTTCTTTTTCATTCTTCATTTATACAGGAGGGTATTATTATATAAGTGAACTTCACTTGTTGAATCTCTGCAGGTAGGGTTATCCCTGAAAGTGTCATCTACAGTTATGGAATCATTCTACTTGACCTTTTAAGTGGGAAACATATACCTCCTAGTCATGTATGTAATCCTGATGCTGTATGTATACTGTGTTTGATTTATGATTTTCTTGTTTCCTGTGTTTTGAATATTATTAAAATTTAAACATACTTCCTCCGTTCCACTATACTTGCTACATTTGACTTTTTACGCAATCCAATACATATGATCATTTAGATATTGAACTATACATATCTAAAAATTATAAATCTTAATATTATAAGAGTATGCAATTAGATGATTTGAACAAGATCCCACTTGACTATATCTTATTTTCTTACACATTAGCCGCAATATATAAAATACACTTTGATGATGAATAGTGTCAATAATGGTAATGTAGCCGGTATTGCATAACGGAGGAAGTAAGTAGCTTGTAGTATCACGATCAAAAAGCTTTTTTTTTTTTGTAAATTTGTTACTTGTGGATAATTTCTTTTATTCCGTGAATTTTTGCTAGAATATGCTAATTATATATGATTCCTACTCAGGCGCTAGACATAATACGAGGGAACAGTGCATTAGTGTTAATGGATTCTTCATTGGAAGGACAGTATGAAAACGATGATGCTGCTACAATGATTGAACTAGCGTCAAAATGCCTTCAGTATGAAGCAAGGGATCGACCTGACATCAAGTTCCTTCTTACAGCAATAGAACCACTGCAAAAACAAAAAGAGGTACACGTAGTCATCAATGTTTATTCATGAGCTGCTATTGCAACCAAATTTGTATATTGTTTTTCCGAACTAATAGATCCCTCACCGATTGAAAACAATTGATTGTAGGTTGCATCCCATGTTTTGATGGAGCTGCCCAAGACTGCAGTAGTGGTGCCAATAATGCTCTCTCCTCTGGGGAAGGCTTGCGAAAGGATGGACCTCACAGCTGTGCATGACATATTGCTTAAAACCGGGTATAAAGATGACGAGGGTGCTGATAATGAGGTACATATAACCTTTTCTCATTGAAGTTATCTTGCTGGTTCTTCTTTCTCATAGTGTGCATCTTGTTCTTCGTAAGCTGCTTCTCATTGTTCGCCTGTCCATATGCAGCTCTCATTTCAAGATTGGACACAACAAGTTCAAGACATGTTCAATACGAAGAAATTTGGCGACACTGCATTTAGAGACAAGGATTTCCAAAATGCTATAGACCACTATTCAAAGGTACTTAACATGCGAGCTTCCTAGACGCAATCTTTCTTCCTGTAAATTATGTCGAGATGTTCATGAAACTCATGGTTGTGCTGCTTAAACATACAGTTGGTGGCTATGATGCCAGCACCTTCAGCAACTGTATTAGCAAGGAGGACACTGTGTTACATGATGATTAGGCAACCTGAGCTTGCCCTTAGAGATGCAATGCAGGCACAGGTATGCATACCAGAGTGGCCAACGGCGTTTTATTTACAGGCCCTTGCACTTTCCAAGCTAGGGATGGAAGCCGATGCGCAAGATATGCTACACGATGGTGCTGCTTTTGAAGCAAAGCGGCAAACTTGTTGGCGAGGCTGAAATTCTTTGTTTTCGATTCCTGTAACGCTGCTCTAGGATTTGGGTTATATTTTCTTCGATTCCATGTGGTGCTGCATTGAATTATACAAATATTGTAATCTGGAAAAGTATATTGTAGAGATTACTTCAAAACTAAATTTATGCTACTTTTAATTGTTATATGTTGCGCAACATATGGGATCTCCCTTTAGAACTGAAAATGGGTGTGGCTTTGCCTCTCTTGAGGAGTTTAGAAAATGCTGAAAATTGCTCCTTGCTTTAGTTGAAACTTTCCTAGCCTCAACTTCAGTGCAATTTGCTGACATTGTTGACATCGAAGGCGTTTTAAACAAACTCAATCACCCAAATTTATCAACCTTATAATCGAACTCGATTTCACTGACTTCAAAAACGATTTACATTTATCTAAAAAAACAAGATGGACACAACACTCGATTTCAAACCCACCCAAAACATCTAACCCGAAATTAACCTGATGGCATGAATGAACACCTCTAGTTGAGATGAAATAGACTCTAACCTGATTGTAGGTTGCATTTGGCGACAGACTTATTGTTAAACAGTTACTTTTTGTTTTATTGGAAATTAAAAAAATAAAACAGGTGATTATTTGAACTTAGAAGACATGAAAATTGATCAATTATGACACAAATTTCTTAGAATTGTGACAAAGGCAACATATCATCAAAAAAGGGCCCAACCGGGTTCAAACCGGTGACCTATTGATCTGCAGTCAATTGCTCTACCACTGAGCTATGGACCCTTTGTTGTTTGTTATAGTATACAGTGTCACATAATGTAGCACCGGAAAAAAGATACAAAAAGAAAAAACAAATTTTAACAAATCATTTGAATTAGATATAATTGGAAAGTACCATTAATTAATGCTGCTCCTTTGATTACATAAATTTCACTACATATAAAGAAAAGGAAATCTATATATTGAACATAAAGATTTTGTTTGATATGACAATATACTATATTTGGTTACAGAAGACCTATTTACCCAATCTATTCCTCAACCCACCTTTAATTAGATCACCATAATAAAATTTTTTTAATTATTTAGTTATATAATTTAAAATTAGATCATCATAATAGATGCTCTTATACTGTAATGGGAATCATTCAAAATTGTACCATTACAAAACAAAATCTAATTTTCTTCCTTAAAAAAAACAAAAACTAATTTCATATTAAGAATAAGGTTATTTTGTAGAATTTTTGTTAGATTGGCCGCATCATCAAAGCAATTGGTCATATGTCATCATATCATTACAACACTAAAGCTGATTCTGATTCTTGTTGGACTTATAAGATGACTCATCCATTTCATCAAAGCTCTTAGCCATCTCTTTAATTTTATGCCATAATGTAATGTCATTCTACATCCATCATACAATCTAATAAAAAGAATGTAAAATTCCAAGTGTCATCTCCACATTGATTTGCTATATAAATTTTTTTTACCATATTTGATATCAATATATAATATATATTTATTTTTGAATATTATATTTTTGAATTTAATAGCTACATAAATTTCAAATTAAAGTTTCTTAAAATATATTTATTATTTATGTGTAGTATAAGCAAATTAATAAAGTTTTTTCATTAAAATTTTAATTTCTAAAATATTTCATCAAGAAACAAAGATATATGACAATCAAAAAATATTTTGAGAATGCCAAATAGTCATTATGATAACGTTAAAAGATTTTTTATATTTGCCTTAAAAAATATGAGAGCTTTAATTAATAATTATTAACAACCTTATTTTTTTTAATAACAACACTATATGTTCGAAAATATTTTATCTATTTTATAAGAAATTATAATATTATAGTACTTTTATACTAATAGCATGTAATTACATCTCTATTTAAAATCTATATTTATATATACTTTTATACTAATAACTTCGTCCATTGCACGAGTTTCTATACTAGTATATATTGACGATGTTTGTACATAAACTGCACTAAGTATGAACAACACAAGAGGAGAGCATATGTTGAACATGGGAGGTTCTGAACATGTTCAACATGTGCAATCGCACAGAGCTCCGAAAAATTAGGGGTCTCAATATTAAATTACTTAGTATATGTTATAATTTAAAAAATTGCACAAACCGTTTATAAAATTTCTCAATTTTTTACTCCGCTTGCAGCTAAACCAGCAATTAGAAATAAGCCCCAAAAGCTCTCAACTCCCAGATTGAAACGATCTTGAGAAACCTTATTGCTTACTCTGTCTGTATCGCAACTGTCATGTGTTGTGAACCATTCTATCTCTATTCCCACCATCTTTCTCCTTCTGTTACACTCAGTATTGCTCTTGATATGTCAGCTACTAGTGGAGAGTGGAGACCCTTTCGGAAATACCTAGAAATATCATTGAATATTAGGATGAGTGGCAGATCTAAAATCCAAACCCGTGAGTAGCACCAATGTATTAGGTAAATAAATTAGAAAATTGTAAAATAAATAAATAAATTGTAAATTTATTATGTTTAGTGGAGTCGAGGATTGGGGCCTGACTTCAGAGAAAGGGAGATCGATTTGAAGAAGCAACACAGAATCGATGGAATGAGAAGGATGATGAAGGCAAAATGTAAGAGAGACAACGAAGGCAAAGAAAGAACCCTAAATCTGAAAATGCAAAGAGCCTCCGTGAAGATTGAATTCCCCCTCAAAAATGATTTCTCAAAAAATCTCATGGGTAACACGTGTTACTCAAGGTTATATACTAGATTTGCCTGTGGATGACTCATTAAATTATGTGCAGTTCTCATATGGTTGGTTTACGTATATTCAAAAGTTATGTCAAAATAGAAAGAACATTAGGTAGTGTTTGGCAACATGGAGTTCATTTGAAATTGGGAATTGAATTTTGATATTCACATTTAAGAATTGTAAATGACACCTATATGCTTGGAATTTGCAAATTTTATTACTTGACCAAATTTTATATTGTTATTGCAAGTCTATAAAATTGACCCAATTCCACATTTCAAATTCAAGATTTGCCAAACATAGTATTTGGTCCAATTTAACATTTAGAAATGAATTCCAAATTGCCAAACATATTCTTAGAGAATTAACTTACAAAGCCAAATCCACAAGTCTTGTAAGTGGGTTGAACCATAGAATACTTGTGACTAATTTCCTAGGAAAAGCTTCATATATGAAACCTCATCAAAAACTGCTGCAACACCCCTATTTTCCGCAACTCATCAAATTCTTCACTTCCTTTGTATGATTTCAGTTGCGCGTCTTTGAAACCCATGTCTTTAAACAGTCCTTGGACAAAGGATCCATGCTGATTACCACAGATTCGCCTTTTTCATCAGCTGATTCACATCTTTATTGCAGGTTGTAGCTGTTTGACTATAAACATAGATATCAAACTAGCTGTATATCTTTGTGTCAAAATGAGTACCGCAAATATCCATACAACCATCATAAATCTTGCTAAATTGCTCATAAGATCTTCACCTATTGCAGTGTATAAGGTACTGTTTTTGTGGGCTAAAAATGATAAAACAATGGTTGAGAATGAGTGGTATAGAGTAGTGCCTGCTTGATACAAAGGGGGCCATCGAAATTAATCGTTCACACGATGTTCGAGAACCCAGATGATGAAAGCAATGAACACGAAGACGACAAAAGCCATGACCCATAAATCCCAACTTAGTGGCTTCATAAACAACCATGCTTTCTTTTTTTGGCTGTTATTCACTGTTACTATCCTTGTGACTCTAGATTCGGTATATGGGAGTGTATAATCTATATACACCGACCTATTTGCTATATTTGTTACATCTCCTACCACGACATCATAGTTCTGTTAAACACTTTACGTAATAAGTTTAATTCAACGAGAAGATCAAGCTCTCAACTTTAAAAATTCAACGAGAAGTGCTCACCCCGTGATAAACTAGGTAGGTTAGATCGTTATATGAGCTCGAGGCTGTGTTTTTCATCTCCGCAAATGGGATGAATTCATAAGAAACATAGTAGGGAAGCTTTGCCATAACAGCATTTAAAACATCGATGCAGTAACCAGTGACTTGGGTAGTGTTAGTTTTCGGACTGTTCTGCACATTCACAAATTCAGTAAAACCATACTTCACAGGCACACCAACCTTTCGGAATAGACACAGAATCTCCTGGCCATATGATAGCTCGTAAATTAGCTTTCGATGTAGAATAACGATGATGTCTTTCGAACAAATCTCCCTTTAAATCTTTAACAAGTCCATTTTCTGCAGTCCAATATCCGAGATCTTTCCACCCATTTCCAATCACATTTATGATTTGCTACATTGATGGTGTTGTCAATTCCCCTGCTTGGCTAAGGCTAAAATCTCCTGCAAGACCTCGAAATTTTCTCTTTAACATTGCTTGTAAAAGGTTCTGCCCGATGTTGGAAACGACAATTTCATCTAAATTAGTCAATTTCATATGAGATCTTTTTAGATTCCGGAGATTCAAGTGATCCAATCTACTACCAAGCTCTGATCTGTTGCATTAGCTAAAGCTAAAGCAACATCATAAGCCCATAAACCATATACATTCATGGGATGATCATGCTTATTAGTCATCGACCATAGAATGGAGAAATTCCTTATGTGTTCTTGGCACAAAAGTCTTGACCCCCAACACACCTTGCATTGATTCGAGAGCATTACGATCCAAAGATTCGAGTAAATAACTCATTCCATTGTCAAAATCCATACATAATCTTCACTCATCATCCTCACTTCTTTAGCTTTAAGATATATCTTAACTCTAAGGCTAGGCAATAAACGAACTACAAACACCCTTGTTTGCATAGTTTTCAACTTGTATAACTCTTGTAAGATTTCATCATCGGTTACAAACGGAGAAGCGACACTTTGGTAAGGCAGTCAGGTGTTGTAGCCTTGCAGCATGTCTTAAAAACGAGGCATGATGCCTTGACCATATTCGTCGTTAGCATATATAGGTACAACTTCTCTCCAACCAAATGATTGCATAAGGGCTCCAATAGCATGTACTTGAGTAACATCATTTTGTGTAGCTTAGACTTTGTAGAGATGAAAGGAAAGGACTTGTTGCAAAGTAAGAAATGATGGGTACTTGAGCTTTGGTCCCTAAATTTATCACAAATTGAGTTTCACTTGATGTAAGGTGCCCTATAATTGCCTTAACTTCAACATTGTTTATCAAGTCAAGGGCTGCAACACAAGATTAACATCAATTAATCTTTTAGTTCAATGAAAAGATTCCACTTGAGATTATTTTATCCGATATTTAGGAGAACATCAAATGGAACAACCTAAAATAACAAATAGGATCAACTTTAAGGGACGGAGGAAGAACAATTCTCCTAAAAGAAACAAAAAATAGTAAGTAGTATAATGGATTTGAATAACAAATAGGATCTACTTATTTTTTTTATCAAACCACATTATATATTTAAAATAAATACTTAACAGTAAAAGTATAAATTATGAAAAGTGGCAAAGTAAGGGATTGGGATGTTAGGTGTCAGGTGGATAAAATTATATGTGATTCGCACCGCATTCACTCTAGTTGAGGCTGGTATGTGTATGACTTTAGTAAGTAGTATAATGGATTTGAATATAAAAAGTCTTATTCATCATGGGTAGTTTGGCAGGTGGTCAGCATGAGGTCTTACGCACCCCATACCCATCCGTCTAACCCCATATCCTTCCTTCCCAACCAATACTCACCTTAGGACCGACCTTAGGTAAAGGCGAGATTGGCCTAATACTCATGGCCCCAAAATAGATTGTAGTTTACCTTAGTAGGGAATTGAACAAAAACCTATTATGTGAAAGATAAGAAAATTAGCCATCAAACTAGGTCATAATGCTTATATTTAATACATTGTCTCTATTGATTATAAACACTTATATATGCAGTAATTAAATCTTTGTGTGCAAATTGCCCATGCATTAATTTAAAGTAGACTAGTCATTAAACAATATAATAGTTAGTATTTCCAATAAATATTTCTAATTTTCTTAAGAGTTTTCTATTTTTATGATTAATCTCATAATAAATATATGAACTTTTTCTATTTGTTCCTTTTTACAATGCATTGTTCATGTGTTTATTTGACAAATTTTGTATTTGTTGTTTTGAGTTAAATAAACATGTGGATGTATAATATTTTCTCTTATATTTTTGACATTAAAATCAGTGGTTCTCTTTACCTTGTTAATTAACATAAAGCAAGTTCATTTACTAAATTAACTTTTGCATTGCCATAAAGATATATTAATTAAGATTTTGTTATTAGTGATATTGCTTCGAAAGTTCTCTTAAAAATCGTATTTGATTATTGTTCCTGTCAAATTCTTGAGGACAATTAATTAAATAAACAACCTTCCTAATTTGTGATTTAATTAGGAAGATTATGCTGGTGAGGGACAAGATATTTAATTCCTTGCCGGTTATGCAATAAGATCTTAGCAGCTCTGATGACTGGAAGTCTGAAAATATCAACACAAGGGTTAGAAAGGCCCGGAGGGTGTTCCTCCGGGGACGTTCTCCAACGCCCAAGTCAATATCAAGAAATATGGAATTTGCCTAACAAGTCCTTCAAGATACACAGTGGTAATCAATTGGATTATTGCTTAGGGCTTGTTTTTACGTAAGGTCCTAATGTAATTAAAATATTTAATTTTAGAGCTAAAAAGCGTTTAAATCTTTCTCTTTGAATTCTTTATACTTTTCTATATGAAAATTTGGTACCTCATTTATGGCGTTTTCTTCTGTATTTATAGCTGATGATTGAGATGTGAAACATTCTCTTTGATGATCCCTAGAAACATTCTTTGCATGTGTCAAATGTCTTTCCCATACGTGGCAAACTTATACAAATCATCTTATTTGTCTTTAGAAGCTTCTTTAATCAACACGTGTCCCACTACTTATAACAATACTGCAATGATAGACATGTGTCTTTAATGCTCACGTGAATCCCTTGTGCTAAACCCGTCGAGATGCTATTTGGTCAACATTAAAACCATTCGAATCTTCATCTAGTCTAATATTAGTAGCCATAGGTGTGTGGTTTGTTTTAGCATTGTCTAAACCATATTTCTTTAGAAGTTCTTTAATATATTTTTGATGATGGATAAAAATACCATTAGCCGTTTGTTTAATTTGCAAACCAAGGAAGAAATTTAATTCTCCCATCATACTCATTTTGAATTCAGCACTCATAAAGTTAGCAAATTCTTTACATAGTAATTCATTAGTGGCTCCAAAATAATATCATCAACATAAATTTGCACAACTAAAATATCAGAACCTTTATTCTTAAAGAATAAGGTTTTATCAATTTTACCTCTAATAAAATCATTTTCAATCAAAAACATAGACAATCTTTCATACCATTGTCTAGGAGCTTGTTTGAGCCCGTAAAGAGCTTTATCAAGCTTATAGACATGATCTAGAGCAGATGGATTTTCGAGGTGGTTGTTCCACAAAGACTTCTTCATCTAGAAAACCATTCAAGAAAGCACATTTCACATCCATTTGGTATAACTTAAAATTCATAAAAGCAGCAAAGAAAATTAGAATTCTGATAGCCTCTAACCTTGCTACGGGAGCAAATGTCTCCGTATAATCAATACCTTCTTGTTGATTGTATCCTTTAACCACTAGCCTTGCTTTGTTTCTTACTATGGTTCCGTGCTCGTCCAGCTTGTTCCTAAAAACCCATTTTAGACCAATTATCTTTTTATTCTTGGGTTTTAATTCTAAGTGCCCCACTTTATTTCTTTCAAATTCATTCAATTCATCTTGCATTGCAACAACCCAATCTGAATCTTGTAATGCTTCTTCGTGATTCTTGGGTTCCAATGTTGACAGAAATGCAAAGTGTGCACAAAAGTTTCTTATCTGGGATCTGGTCTGTGTGGCCTTGTTTATGTCACTTATGATCAAGTCAAGTGGATGTGACTTTTGATGTTTCCACGGCTTAGGAACAAAATCTCTTGTGGGGACAGTTGTGGAAATAGGCTCTCTGACTTGATTGACATTTTGCTCAACTTCATGTTGTTCATTTTGTTCTACTCTAGGTGCAGTTGGATCGGGAACACCTTGCTGGTCCTGATTTCCCTACTGTCCCTGCTCTTGATTAGGTTCTACTGTTTCGATTTGAACCTGTTGTTCTTCATTTACTTTTTGATCTTGCTCTTTATGCATATTTTCATCATCTTCCAAATTAGCAAGACCTATCTTTAAATCACCTGTTTCTTGTTTACTTGTAATAAAGTTAGTTTCATCAAAAATAATGTGAAGAGATACTTCAACACACATAGTTCTCTTGTTATAAACTCTATAGGCTTTACTATGGGATGAATAGCCAAGAAATACTACTTCATCACTTCTTTCATCAAACTTTCCTATATTTCGTTTTTCATTTACATGAACAAAGCATCGACATCCAAATACACGAAAATCGGAAATATTTGGTTTAACACATTTAAATAGTTCATAGGGGGTCTTAGAAGTGATAGGTCTAATCAACACACGATTCAAAATATACATGTAGTATTAACAAGTTCAGCCCAAAAATTTCCAGGGAGACAACTAGCTATCAACATGGTTCTAGTCATTTCCTCTAATGTTCTATTTTTACGTTCCACCACACCATTTTGATGTGGTGTTCTAGGTGCGGAAAAATTGTGACTTATACCATGCTCATTACAATAATCCATAAACCTTGAATTTTCAAATTCTTTGCCATGATCTGATCTTATGTGGACAAGTTGATTATTACTAGATTTTTGAATTTTATTTGCAAAAGCAACAAATTTATTAAAAGCTTCATCTTTGCTAACTAAAAATAAGGTCCAAGTAAATCTACTGTAATCATCAACTATAACAAACACATATCGCTTACCACTACGACTTTGGATTCTCATAGGTCCACAAAGATCCATATGAATTAATTCAATTGGCTTTGAGGTGGTCACAACATTCTTAGGTTTGAAGGTTGACCTAACATGTTTTCCTTTGGCACAAGGATCACAAACTTCATCCTTTTGGAATTTAAGGGACGGCAATGCTCTTACTAGGTCTTTAGATCGTAGAGTATTAAGCAAATAAAAGCTAGCATGACCTAAACGTTTATGCCAAAGAAGAGGGTCATCTTCTATAACACTGAGACAAGTCAGGCTGGTTTTGGGAACAGTGTGGAGGTCCACAACATAGGTGTTCTCTTTACGGATTCCTTCTAGAACAGTGTCTCCTATGTCATTCCTAGAAATAATGCACTTTTCAGAAGTAAAGTTTACAGAGTTACCTTTGTCGCAAAATTGAGAGATACTAAGTAAATTATGTTTTAAATTCTCGACTAAAAATGCATTGTCAATTGCATGGGAACTTGACCTTCCTATTTTTCCTTTGGCAATAATTTCGCCTTTCATATTGTCTCCAAAGGTCACATTTCCTCCATCATAGGCTTCTAGTGAGAGAAATTTTGATTTATCACTTGTCATGTGCTTGGAACAGCCACTGTCGAGATATCATGAGCTGTTCCCCCTCACTAGAACCTGCAAAACGAACTAATTGTTAGAATGAGGAACCTAGTCATCCTTGGGTTCCTTGTCGATTATGCATAAATCATATTTCTTAATCCAAATGCGATCGACATAAATTTGGTTCGTTTTGTCGTGCTGTTCCCTTTTTAAACATTGGAATTTCAGGTGCCCGGTTTTACCAGCAAAGGAACAGACTTTACTACTAGGGAGATCAACGTAGACCTTTTTCGTGCTTTTATTGTTATTGTATCCTGGGCCTTCAATGTTTTTAGTTTTAGCCTCTAGAATCCATTTTAGAACTTCATTGATTTTCCTTTTCCTCTTGAATTTAATTCAACTTTCAATTTCTCATTTCGATTTTACTAGATTCTAGGTCTAATTTTAACCTTTGAAATTTAGTACTAATATCATGAATAGATCCATCATTCATATTCTTATTTAAGCCTAGCAATTTATATTGATACAAATCGTCATTAAGAATAATATTTTCTTATTTTACCTTTTCTAAAGTTTCCCTTAACATCACATTTTGATCTAATAAATCAAAGAATCTATTTTGCACATCAGACCTAAAAGAATTTAGGTAGGAAACATGGTCGTTGCAAGTTTTAAGGTCTTTTTCCATTTGGAAACAGGTGGCGGTTCTTTTTTCCAGTTTATCTTGTGTCTCCAAAATCATTTTAATTAATTCATGTTTATCCAATCTAAGTAGGTGGTTAGGAAATGAATTAGAAGACAATACCTCTTTTCCTTTAGACGTTTCGTCATGAGTGGCCATGAGACATAGATTAGTTGTTTCTTCCTCAACGGGAGCTTCAGTTTCAGCCTCGCTCTCCGATTCTCCCCATGCAGCAATCATGGCTTTGCAAAAGTCAGTCTTATTGAAATTTCCTTTCATCGGTTGTCTTCCCGTTTCCCTTGCTTTCCCTTTGCCCTTCTCGTTCTTCCATTGAGGGCACTCCTTGATGAAGTGATTAGTGCTTCCACACTTATGACATTCGTAGTTGGTTTTAGTATTAGTAGTTCCAATAGGGACGTATACTGCACATCCAAATATTTTCAAGAGTGATATGTTTGGTTCTTGACCATTTACCAATTGTTGTGGTGAATATTTATGATAAGCACTTGGTCTCAATCTTATCAATGATGATGCACGTATTATTGCATGGCCCCACACAGATGATGGCAATTTCGACCTCATTAATAATGGTCTTGCTATTAATTGGAGTCTTTTAATCAATGATTCGGCCAGACCATTTTGAGTATGAACATGAGCTACTGGATGTTCTACGTCAATTCCAATTGATGTACAATAATCATTAAAAGTTTGAGATGTAAATTCTCCGGCATTGTCAAGCCTTATTCGTTTAATTGTATGATCTGGAAATTGATTTCTCAATTGAATGATTTGAGCAAGTAATTTTTGCAAATGCCACATTTCTAGTTGGTAGGAGACTTACATGTGACCATCGTGTTGAGGCATCAATTAATACCATAAAATATCTAAAGGGCCCAGAAGCAGGATTAATTGACCCACATATATCTCCATGAATTCTTTCTAAAAATTTAGGAGTTTCAGTAGCAATTTTATTTAAAGATAGTCTAATTATCAATTTGCCTTGTGAGCATGCAGAACATGATAATGCATTTGGTTGGGGAATTCTCATTTTCTTCATTGGATGCCCAATTGAATTTTCAATAATTTTTCGCATCATTCCCAAACCAGGATGACCCAATCGGTCATGCCATAAATTTATCATTTCTTTATTATCTAACTTCTGGTTAGACACCATGTTTATCTCAACTGGTTTTATATCAATACGATATAATCCTGATGAGTATGTTGGTAATTTTTCATGAATGCTTTTCTTGCCGTATTTTTCAGATGTGATGCATAAATATTCAGTATGATTTTCGGTCATTGTTACTAAATGATAGCCATTTTGGCGTACATCTTTGAAACTTATGAGATTTTGTCGAGATTTAGTCGAATATAAAGCATCATTAATTACTAGTTTTGTCCCATTTGGAAGTATTATTTGAGCTTTTCCATATCCTTCTATTAGTTTGGTAGTTCCAGAGATTGTAGTGACATCTGCTTTCACCATCGTCAACTCAGAAAAATATTCTTTATGCTTTAGGATGGTGTGAGTTGTCCCACTATCTAAGAGGCATTGATATTTCAACTTATTTTCAAACTGATCCATATCTTCATATTAAATAAGTAGATGATTAGTTAAAATGAAATTTCATTAATATTGGATGATATCAATACGACAACAAATAACAAGAGATTGCATATAAAAAGGAAATACGACTGAGTAAGCATAACAACATTATCAAGAAAAATTTAAATAACTTCATCATATTCTTTTTCATTTTCATTGCCATCTAAATAGAAGTCAGAAAGATCTAGATTAGGCATTGACATGTTTGCTTTATTATAAGGATCAACATTAGCCATTGAGGTGTTCGCTTCATTAAAGTTTGCTTCTACACCTTTTCCCTTTTTCTTTTGGGAAGCTAGATAGATCCACTAAATGTTTGGCAGTACGACATGTACGTGACCAATGCCCTGTCATGTCACATCTGTGACAGATACTTTCCTTTCTTTCTTGATGGATATTATGATATCCAACTTGTTTTCCCCTTCGAAAATTATTTTTGAAATAACCATATTGATAATTTTGGGGAAAATGGCCTCTACCGGATTCGTGGAACTTTCTACCATGACCATTAAAATTTCCACGACCTTGTCCTCGTCCTCGTCCTTTTCCTCGAAAATTTCCGCGTCCTCTACCACAGTTATTATAATTTCCACGGCCTTTATTTTCAACAGCATGTGCTTCAGGCACATGTGTTTTAATAGATTGTGTCTCACGGATAGCCTGAGATCCAATAGGTCTCATATTATGATTTTTCCAGACAAGATCATTATGTTATTCAGCTAGTGAGAGTACTACACTCAGATCTGAATATCTTTTGAAATTTCTTTCCCTATATTGTTGTTGTAGAATAATATTTGATGGATGAAAAGTGGATAATGTGAGTTCAATCATTTCTGCATCAGTCACCGGGTGCTCATAGTATTTCAACATTGATGCAATTCGGTATAATGTTGAATTATACTCACTGAGAGTCTTAAAATCAGAGAATCTTAAGTTCTTCCACTCATGGCTAGCTTGTGGAAGAAGCACCCTTTTGTGGTGATCAAATCTTTCAACAAGGGAGTCTGTAATGGATCCGGGTAACAAACCAAGCCCGAAACCAGCCATACAATTCACATACAGCAGAAGGAAGAAAGATTAGCCAAGTATATTCTAGAGACAAAAGGAATATTTTTCAGTTATGTAATAAGAGTTTGTTATGCCAGCTGGAGGGTATAATTCTTCTGTTTTAGCAAGAAAGGAATTACTCCTTCTAGTAGCTTCATTACAGTATATATAGAGGGGGGGTAAATGATATCACTCATGCTTGTATTTTTAGATATTGTGTACTTGTGCACTAAGGAGTCACTGGGCCACTCGAAGAGTCCGGCTGAGTACAACGCTCAGACTACATAATAATACAAGCTCTCCTTCTCTTCTATATTCTCTTCTTTCTCAAATTTGTCTGAGCATTACTATTTTTCTGTCTGATCTTGCTCCATTACAGTGGTATCAGAGACGTCGAATCCTGTTGATTGTCTCACATGGCACCCTCTCACGCTGGGCGTTTAGATTCATTGGAGGAACGCCTCCAGGAGTTACGGGATTCGATTCCATCCTTACAACAATCGTTGGAGGATCGAATCCAGGACATGGTCACTTTACAGGAGGAATCAATGTGGAAATCTAAAGAGGAACATTCCCGTAGCCATGAAGAACTAAAGAATTCCGTTACTACCCTTACTGCTGAAGTCAAAGCCTTACTAGCCAAACACAACCCCATTCCTTCCCGCTCATCACCCCTTCCTCCACCTTCGGGAAACCCTTCTCACCTATTTCTCAATGGTGGGGGTTTCGAAGTACCAAACACATCCCACCCAAACCGCGACAACCGTTCCCAAACACCCTTTGAACCTTCGAGATCTAGAAAAGTGGACTTACAGGTTTTTTCGGGCGCTAACCCCGATGCTTGGGTCGCCCAGGCTGAGCATTACTTTAGTGTCTATCACTTGGAGGATAAGGAGAAGGTGGACGCCGTGATTCTGAGCTTTGAGGGCAAGGAGGTCCTATGGTGGCAGTGGATTAAGCAACGCCGTCGCGTCTCTTCTTGGGGCGAACTTAAACACATGATCCTCCATCACTTCCGTCCACATGACGGCGGCTCGCTTTGTGAGCAGTGGATGTCGATTTTTCAGGACGGCTCCGTCACCGATTATTGTGAGAGGTTCATTTCTCTTGCCTCTCCTTTAACTCATATCCCTGAAGATGTTCTTCTTTCCAGTTTTATAAAAGGATTGCAACCCCCCATTCGTACTGAGTTGAGGTTGTGGGACCCAGAAAGTGTTGATGTGGCAATTGATTGGGCTATTAAAATAGAGGAAAAAAATGTGGTTGCCCTTGACTACCACAACAGTACCCCTTCTTTTTCTCCCTCTCACCCACGTGCCATCCACAAACACACTCCACCTTTTTTACATAAATCACCCGCCCCAAAACATCCTGTCCCTTACTCAAATCAGAAACGCCTTTTTCCTCCTTCCTCTAACCATCCTTCTCAACCCAAAACTTTCCCAGAAAATATTCGCCGATTAACTGATCGAGATTTTCAGGAGAAACGGAGTAAAGGGCTTTGTTTTCGTTGTGATGAAAAATGGCACTTGGGGCATAAATGTAAGAACAGCGAGTTAAGTGTTATGTGGGTTATGGGGGAAGATGATGACGAGGACTGGGTTTCTTGTGATGGAGAACCAGAAGCAGACCATTCTCCGGCACCGGTCAGTGTGTCGTTGCACTCGGTGGTGGGTATTGACAACCCGAAAACCATGAAACTCTTGAGCAGCATACACGGTGAGGAAGTGGTTGTTATGATCGATCTCGGGGCCACCCACAATTTTATCTCCTTACCCATTATCCAAAAAACCCAATTACCAGTACATCCTACCGCAGAATTTGGTGTTACACTAGGCACTGGGGGTACGGTGCGCGGGAGTGGCGAATGTAAGACCGTAGTTTTGCATTTGGGGGCGTTGGAAATTACCGAGGATTTTTTTCCCGTTGGACTTGGGTACCTCCGATGTGATTTTGGGTATCCAGTGGATGGAGAAGCTAGGGACAATCTCTACCAATTGGAAGTTACAAATTATGCAGTTTCAATGGCAAGGTTCCAAGGTCATTCTTCGGGGCAATCCTTCCTTGGGACGTTCCAAGGTCTCCTTGAAATCTATCTTCAAAAACATTCGTAAAGAAGGCGGGGGATTATTGGTGGAATTAAATAAACTTGAGTTACTGGATTCTGTACCACATGAGCAGCAGGAACCCATTCCAGCCTCCATCCAACAAGTTCTCGATCAATTTCCCCTTGTTTTCGACACTCCTATGGGGCTACCTCCTTCTCGGCCAAGGGAGCACCAAATCGTCCTCAAAGACGGGTCCAATCCCGTGAGTGTCCGTCCTTACTGCTACCCTCAAATTCAGAAGGAGGAGATTGAGAAAATGGTGGGTGATATGTTGCTCTCAGGGATCATTCAACCTTCCACTAGTGCATTTTCAAGCCCTGTGATTCTAGTCAAAAAAGAAGGATGGTTCCTGGCGTTTTTGCGTCGACTACCGTGCCCTCAACAAGGTAACCGTCCCTGATAAATTTCCCATTGCAATTATTGATGAACTGCTTGATGAACTTCATGGGGCCAAATTTTTCTCCAAACTGGATCTTACTTCTGGGTATTACCAAATTCGGGTTCGCCTAGAGGATGTGCACAAAAAAACTTTTCGTACACACGAAGGTCATTACGAGTTCCTTGTCATGCCTTTTGGTTTGACTAATGCCCCGACGACCTTTCAGTCTGTTATGAATGACGTTTTTCGTCCCTTTTTGCGGCGCTTTGTATTGGTGTTTTTAGATGACATACTAGTTTACAGCTCTTCCCTTGAAGAGCATTCCCATCATTTGGCGACTGTGTTGGAATTATTGGCTACTCATTCTCTCTTTGCCAACTACAAGAAATGTGAGTTTGACCGCTCTTCCGTAGCATACCTAGGGCATGTCGTTTCTGCCGCTGGGGTAGCGGTGAATTCTTGTAAAATTGCTACTATGTTGGCGTGGCCCGTTTCGTCCTCAGTGAAAGAATTGCGTGGGTTTTTGGGCCTGACGGGGTACTATCGAAAATTCATTCGTGGATATGCCCACATTGCTGCTCCTCTCACAAATCAATTGAAACGTGATGCTTTTTCCTAGAATGAGGAGGCTAATGCAGCCTTTCTAACTCTTAAAAATGCCATGACACAAGCCCCTGTACTACATATTCCCAACTTTCAGTTTCCTTTTGTGGTTGAGGCCGACGCTTCCGGGCGGGGTATTGGCCTTCTTTAGTAAAGCTTTGGGGGTCTGTGGTCATGCCAAGTCCATCTACGAAAACGAATTAATGGCTATTGTCTTAGCCGTTCTCAAGTGGCGCCACTACCTCTTGGGTCGTCATTTCATCATATGGACGGACCAACAGAGCCTCCGTTTCATCACAGGCCAGCATGAAATAGGTGCTGAATATCAGAAGTGGATTAGTAAATTAATGGGCTACGATTTTGAGATCAAGTTTCGCCCCGGTAAATCCAACCAAGCTGCCGATGCCTTCTCTCGCCATCCCTGTTTTTCTTCCATCATTCTTGCTACACTCACATCTACTACAATCGTTGATTGGTCTCTTCTTCAACAGCAGGTACTTAAAGATTCCTTCCTATCTTCCATTATTGCTCGTTGTACTACTGGTGAAAATGTGCCCTATGGTTATTCTCTGTCTCACGGTCAGCTGTTGTATTAAGGCCGTATTTTCTTACCATCTTCCTCATCCTATGTCCGCAAATTGCTACATGAGTATCACGACTCCGCCATTGGGGGTCATAATGGTGAATTTAAGACCTACTTACGTTTAGCTACGCAATGGTTTTGGGTAGGTATGAGAAAACATGTGGCTCACTATGTTCGTGATTGCTCAACTTGCCAACAACAGAAATTCTCGCACCAACAACCCGCCGGTTTGCTTCAACCCCTTGCCTTACCCCTTCAAGTTTGGGAGGGGATTTCCATGGATTTTGTGGAGGCTCTCCCTAAATCTGGTGGTTTTGATACAATCCTTGTAGTGGTGGATCGGTTGTCTAAACACGCTCACTTCTTGGGACTTAAACATCCATTCTCGGCCCAAACCGTAGCGGCTCTATTTGTTCGCGAAATTGTGAAACTTCATGGGTTTCCCTTGTCCGTCGTCTCGGATAGGGATAAGGTTTTTATGAGCTTATTTTGGCGCGAATTATTTCGGCTACAAGGCACTACCTTGCTTCGCAGTACGCTTATCATCCTCAAACTGACGGTCAAACTGAGATCGTCAATCAAGCCCTCGAATCCTATCTCCGTTGTTTCATCAATGGTAAGCCCACACATGGGTCTCGTTGGCTTCCATGGGCCAAATATTGTTACAACACATCCACTCATCTATCAATCAAGATGACACCATTCCAAGCTCTCTATGGTCGTCCTCCCCCATCCTTGATACGTGTTGGGCACAATGTCACCCCCGTTGACTCCTTGGATCAATTGCTCCGCGAACGCGATGCGATCTTAGATGATCTACAATTCCATTTGCTCAAAGCTCAACACCGTATGAAGCTTTCCGCTGATTCCAAGAGACGCGATGATCACTTCCTAGTCGGTGATGTGATATTCTTAAAGCTGCAACCTTATAGACAGCAATCTCTGGCACGTCGTCCCTTTGATAAGCTCGCTGCTCGTTTCTTCGGGCCTTTTGAGATCACGGCTCGCATTGGTACTGTCGCTTATCGTTTGGCACTCCCTCCTAGCAGCAAAATACACCCCGTCTTCCACATCTCACAGCTGAAACGTGCTCATGGTTCCGTCTTCCTTCCCACCCCCTTGCCTCCTCAAATCACATCTGATCTGGTCTTGGATACCACACCTGCTGCTGTGTTGGGTGTTCGTAATTTCACTCACAATGATCTATCTAATGCTGAAGTCCTCATACAATGGAATGGGTTGCCTAGTTCAGACGCCACTTAGGAGTTGGGTTAGAATATTGTTCTCCACTTTCCTCATTTTCACCTTGAGGACAAGGTGGCACTCTTTGGGGCGGGTAATGTAATGGATCCGGGTAACAAACCAAGCCCAAAACCAGCCATACAATTCACATACAGCAGAAGGAAGAAAGATTAGCCAAGTATATTCTAGAGACAAAAGGAATATTTTTCAGTTATGTAATAAGAGTTTGTTATGCCAGCTGGAGGGTATAATTCTTCTGTTTTAGCAAGAAAGGAATTACTCCTTCTAGTAGCTTCATTACAGTATATATAGAGGGGGGTAAATGATATCACTCATGCTTGTATTTTTAGATATTGTGTACTTGTGCACTAAGGAGTCACTGGGCCACTCGAAGAGTCCGGCTGAGTACAACGCTCAGACTACATAATAATACAAGCTCTCCTTCTCTTCTATATTCTCTTCTTTCTCAAATTTGTCTGAGCATTACTATTTTTCTGTCTGATCTTGCTCCATTACAGAGTCCCACAATGTTTTGGGATCTTTTATAAATAAATATTCAGATTTAAGGCTATCATGAATATGATGCCTCAAGAGGACTAAGGCTTTGGCCTTTTCTTGATTTGTAGCTACCTTTATTTTGGTAGCTTGAGCTCCCTCTGTTTGATCCTTTTCTTTTACTTCCATTACAGTGTGTTCAAGTCCTTAAGCTTCTAAATTCATAATGGCATCTTCTTTCCATTCTAAGAATTTTTGTCCAGTTAAGTCTTATATGTTGAATAATCTTTTAGTAATCTCTGCCATACTTGCTACATAATATATAATTATTTTGTAAGTATATATGACAATGCAATACTTCTTTTATTTTCATAATAATAAACCATAAGAAAAATTATGATGTTTTAATTCCATGATACTCTCCCCCTTGGTTTATTATTATGAATTTGTTGTAGATAATAAAGTTAGGAATAAATCAAGAACAAGAGATATAATAATAGTAATAATAAGGAGAATGAAAAATAGATAAAATTAAGAACAATAAACGCTAAATAAGGTAAAAAAAATAGCATACACACAATATGTTAGTACAATATATTATACAAAATGCACTAATAAACAAAAATATGACAAAAAATAATCATGTGCATTTTGTTTCTTCTTCTTCAAAATAAATTACTTCTTCATAATTATTATAATTCCTAATGCTACAAGAAGGGTCACCAACCCCATTATTAATGAGATATATAATTTGAGTTTGGCAAAATTTTCTTCAAATCTAAAAGTATGGGAAGAAGAAGAAGAAGGGTTATTTTTGTTATGGGAGTACATTGTAGGTGGAAGGAGGAAGGAGAAGGAAGGTTTTTGATGTAAAGAGTAAAGTTGAAAGGATAAGGAGTATGTGGTAAAAAAAATAGGGTAATCCGGTTTTATAGAGGGTTATCCCAAATTGTACAATACACCGTATTATTTATGTATACTTTTAAAAAATACGTAAAGTAAAATGTAAATAAAAAATGCACATATATATAAATGCAAATGAAATAAAAATGCATATAAATATACGAAAAAGAAAAATAATTCTAACCGTCCATTTAGGCGGTAAAAGAAAAGCAATTAACCAGCCATATAGGCGGTTTTATAGGATAATAACAAAAAATAACAAAAGAAATAAATAATACTAACCGTCCATTTAGGCGGTAAAAAAATAGTTAACCAGCCATATAGGCGGTATGAAATAAAATAATAACAAAAGCAATAAAGTGTCCTTGTCATCCGTAAAGGTGACGTATTGTCCAATATATTATTTTATGGGTTATTTGTCTTGCTACGTTTAGTATTTGTTTCTCCCTCATCATCTTTAGTTCTTTTATTACTTGATGAGGGTTTATTTTCAGTTGATGTAGTTGGAGCATTGTTAGTTGGTTGTGTTGATGAATTATTTGTTGGTTGTACTGGTGGAATATCAGTCGGTGGAACTAGTGGATTATTAGTTGGTGGTACTGGTGGACCATTAGTATTATTGGGATTATTATGTCGGAGCTGATTTAAATCAGTCCTTGCTGGGTTTGTAGTGAAGGGTATGAAATTATGCTCAATTATAAAATATAAAAATGTGTTAGAAACACCTTGGATGACGATGTTGATACCATTTGATTGTTGGTCCATTTGTGGGTACCGATGAAAAGAATACTTAATTAGGTTTTAAGAATATTACCTTCTTGATTATTAAGGGTAAAGCTGGTGCTGATAACATGTTAAAACTTAGAGAGATAAAGAGGAAGTAAAATGAGTAAACTTAGAAGATGGTGATGTTTTTACTCATTGGTGTGTTTTTTACATTTGATGAACTTCCATATTTATAGGCAAGTTCAACCCTAATTACATTGAATGCATTCACATTAGGGTAAATACATTAATTACCTTTCACACTATATTTCAACATTTTACACTATACTTTAACAATAAATGTTTTGATATTTTTCTAAAAATTTTGTATTTTTAAACACTTAACATAGTATTACATTAATTTAATATTAATTTCCCTAATTTTTTATGACCCTATACAGTCGAATATATTGAATATACTCAAAGCCTCCCCTAAATCAAAGCAAACTAATAAGAAGACTTATATCTATGAGCATGTTAATCTCACAAAACGATGACCAAGTTGTATCATGTCTATCGCTTATATTAAGTCATGCCCATGTTGGTTGGATCCGTGTCCATATTTAGTGCACTAGGACTGAAACAACATTTAGACAAGCTGGCAATTTGAAACAAGGGAAGTTCAGCTACTCATATATACCAAAGTAAAGACTAAAGACAAATAAAATAAAAGAAAAACCCAAACAATGAAAACTCAAATGTTTGATTCTCTTCAACGGTGACATTTAAAAATCTACCAACAACAACTACTACTTATTTTAGGAAAGTGATTGCCAAAAAGACTTGGGACCATTTGTATAAAACTTCTATTTATATAATTATTACCAAATACCAAGTAATGTATTTATTTCAAATTTGTAGGCGGGAATTTAATGTCACCCAACTCAACGATAAGAGTGTACTACTTTAACTTTTTTAACTAGTACAATTATTTCTACGTACCTCTTTCAAATGTACTTTTTCTAATGGTTTTAGATGATTAGGATGAAAATGATAATTCCAAATATATAAAGATCTTCATCCATGGTTGATTAAACATGAAGTTTTGTATCAAAATTATTTTTTATAATCAGAATTTCACCTAATTTGTTAAAAGTAATTAAAAATACCAGGTCATTGAAAATACTGAAGAAGGTTATAAATATAAATATAGAGCACAAAAACAAATGCAAAGAAAATAACCAAAATAGAGCACAACAATAAAGAAGCAAAAAAACAAAATAAATATGTGGTGTCTATGGATACCCCGCCTCAAAACAAGTATCTTATCAGTAATATACTCAACAAAAGATTAATGACTCACCTTAAAAGCTTTATGAACAACCTCTCAAAACAAAGATTGAACTTTTGATGTCATAATCTCTCTCAAATGCCCTAATACAAGTTGAGTGAACTCTCTTGGCTAAAATCCTAGTTAACTCTTAGTATTTAGGCTCTCTCGTAAACCCTAATGAATACTCTATATATAGTCCCATGACATATTTAAGAGCCTTAGGACAATCCCTCAAAAGCCCACAAAAAACCGAATGCAACTACTATTCCTTGGCTATACCGAGCCACTATGCTTGACCACTCGAGCTTCCATCAAACCTCCATGATCCTCGTGCCTTCCCGTCATTAAGACATACTAACTCTTCGTCATCAATCACTTCATTTATTGACCCAAAGCATATGCTTCTATAACCCATAACACTTTCATCTTCACTCTCAAGAGTGCAAGATAAAGCATGAACAATCAAGTGATCGAACCCATCACCAAGGTCATGGGAATTGCGTCTTGACATATTTGTTAAACTTTATTTTGCATTTATATTTATTTTGGCCTAAAAGTTTCAAAATATAAATTGAATAGAAATTCGATTATTATTATGTTATTTTAACTTTGCCCTTTAAAATTAATACAAATTGTAGTGCTTTTCATTCATCTTAAAATAGAAGAGAATATTTATAAATATTCTTGTGTATATTATTAGCTTGTAAAATATTAGATTATTGTATTAATATTATGCAATATCTTTTGTAATTGTTTTTATACCCTACTAGGATAGAAACCCGTGCAATGCACAGATTTTTAAATACGTATATATCGTAATGAAATTTTAGACGAATGAAAATATTATATGAAAGTGCGTAATAAAGTATTTACATACATATATTGTAATCCAACACTGAAGTTCGAGAAAAGAGAAATGATATGAGCAAATAATTAAGTTGGTCAAATGGTGTATTTATATTGTAGTTGATGCCATTGCATTGAAAGATAATTTGTATTTTTGTCAACTTATAAAATTGACTGAATTGAAATTCCTTCAATTAATATTCCTGTCATTAATATAAATCATAATTTTTTATTTTCGTAAAAGAATAAAATTGTCTGCATTGAAATTCCTGCAATTATTACTTCTGCCATTATTATGAATCCAACGTTTTAGTTTTGTAAAAGAATAAAATTGACTGAATTGAAAATCCTGCAATTAATATTCCTACAATTAATATTTATGCCATTAATATAAATCCAAATTTTTATTTTTGTAAAGAATAAACTTGATTGAATTGAAATTCCTGCAATTTTTTCTGTCATTAATATGAATGCAACATTTTATTTCCGTAGATGATTAAAATTGACTGAATTGAAAATCATGCAATTAATATCCCTGCCATAAATATTCTGTGAATGTTGGTCAATAAAAACATTACACATAGCACTCTCTTATTCAATCTAATTTTCTTTACTATACAACAAAATTAATATAGTGTATGAGTAGTATAAAAACTCGTGCAATTCACGGTTATTAGAAAAAATATATATATATAAAACAGTTTTAAAAAAAAATGATAGTATATATTATTGTTATTAAATTTACCAAATACATGACTTTTTTTAAATCAAAACCTAATTACTCACGTTTTGCTTTTTTTAAATTATTTACCCAATGCATAACTTTTTTCATTCAATTAAACATATTAAATTCTAAGTTAACTAAATAGTAAATCGTATAAATATTTTACCTAATTTAGCTTCAAACTTAACAAAACAATTAGGATCATTTACCAACAACAACCTTAATGTTTGCTTAATTTCAAATAAACAGCCTCAAATTTTGTTTTTGACCAACAACAGCCTTTAATTTGGGAAACACGACATCGATACAGTCACCTCAGCGGATGACCTGCTAATTGACCGTTGACCATGCTCAATGACCTTTGACTTTCACTTAATTTCATTAATTAAACCTAATTACCCAATTATCTCTAATTAAACCCTCCTTCCCCAACCTCTCTCTAACCCACCTAAATCACCTCCATTCTCCCCCTTCATCTACACCACCACCATTAAAACCCCCTTTTTAATAACAACCCCATTGAAAGACACTTCTTTCTTCTATATTTGACTAAACCTTTGTCTTCTTCAACTCACAATTAAAAGATACTCTTTTTCTCCCAACTTCCTAGATTTTTTGTTTTTGTAATGGGTTTTAAACTTTTTTTAAGGGGTATTTTCAGATATTAATGGGTTGTTTAATGGGTATTTTCAGATTCTAGGATGAATTTACATTTGAGGTTTGCATTTTTTTTCTTAATCTTCATCAATGGTGGTTTTTTAATATTTGCATAAGCTTCATCAATGACAGTTGGAGATGAAGATGCTGCAAAAAATCGAATGAAAACGGAGACAATGAAGATGAAGATCTATATGACCGACAGTTATATTTGGAACTATATTGTACTATATTTGGAACTATAATGTACTATATTTGAGACTATAATATATTATATTTGGAACTGTAGTCTTTTATATTTGGAACTATAATGTACATATTTGAAACTGTATTGTAATATATTTGGAACTATAATCTAATGAGTTTGGAATTATAATGTATTATATTTGGAACTATATTGTACTATATTTGAAACTATAATATATTGAATTTGAGATTATAACAATATATTTAGGATTATAATATAATATATTTGTCGTTATAATATAATATATTTGGGGTTATAACATAGTATATTTGGGGTTATTATAACTTATATTTGGGATTATAGAATAGTATATTCGAGGTTATAATACCTTATATTTTGGATTATAACATAATATAATTGGTATTATAATTGTGATCATTTGACATAGTTTAATGTAGTTGAAAGTATAACATTGTGTAGTGTGGGTTATATCATTTTTAGTTGGTTTTATAACATAATGTAGTTGGGAGTATAGCGTTGTTTAATTGGTGTTATAACATAGTTTAATTGGGATATTACAACATGATTTATTAGGAGTTATAACATAGTTTAATTGTTATATTATGTTATAATATAGTTCCAAATATAACAGATTATATTTCCAAATTCAATATATTATAGTTTCAAATATAATACAATATAATTCCAAATATAATACATTATATTTTCTAAAGAATGAGAAGAATGAATGTGTGAATTATCATTAGCAATTTGCAAATGCAGTTAATGATGATGATTGGCGTTGGGAAGACAGTGATAGTCTCGGGGAAACTCACGCCCACCATCCTGAAAGAATGAACTAATGCAATTGGCGGTTATTAGTTTTTATTTTTTTTTCTTTTTAAATTTCCAAAAAAAAAACCCAAATGGAAACTGCTGAATCAGTTGGGCTGGGCCATGAGGATACTGTCTTTGCTATAGACGGTCTCTCATGAGACCTTCTGTTATTTTTTTATTTTTGATCATAATTCAAACATTTTTTTTATTTACCTTTTCATTCATAGATTTTTTTCCACAAACTTTCACTTTACCTTATCTTTTTATTTTTCTACTTATTGTCAATAGACAATTTTCATAGAATAAAAGGGGTAGTACTCCTATTTCTTTATTTTCTACCATAAAGTTCCAAATTTCAATTTAACCTCTTCTCCATTTTCAAACCCAACAAATGAAAGTCTAGAAAGAGAAAGAGAAAGAGAAAGCAAGCAAGAAAGTAGTACAAATACAATCCAAATTACAAATTACAAATTACAAACTCTCAAACCCCTCCAAAAAAAAAAGACCCAAAACTCTCAAACCCCTCCAAAAAAAAAGACCCAAAAGAAAAAGAATGAAAAAAGAGTACTCTAGTGTCTACTCTAATCAACTAAACTAAATCTCCCTCCCTCCCTCCCTCCCTCCCTCCATTCTTCCTATTAGTATTACTATTTTCTACCTTCCTCCTTTATTGTTTTTTGTGTGAAAATGTATCTTACAATTTTGAATCTCCTTTGACTGTTTTTCTTCCCTTTTCAAACACTGCTCCTAGAGTGAGAAACTAGAGAGAGAAACCACACGGCGTCGGAGAAAAGGAGAGAGATAGTCAAATGTGATGGGAAGCGGCTTCTCTCACCTCATTCCATGTCTGAAACCTCACTATTACAATAACAATCATACTGTTAAAACCGACGAAAATAGTACCCATATTCATCTTGGTACCCACCCGGACCCGGTTCTTTTTACGGCGGAACAACCTTTGGATGAAACCCTAGGACACTCTTTTTGTTACGTTCGTTCTTCTGCTCGTTTTCTTTCTCCTACTTCATCTGATCATTTTCTTTCTCCTTCTCATTCTCTTCGTTTTGACGATAGATCCGACCCCATTCGTTCTACTGGCTTTCGGACCATTTCTGGAGCGTCAGTTTCAGCTAATACTTCTACACCTCGTACTGTTGAAGTTGAAACTTCTAGCTCTTCGCTTGTTTACGGCTCCAACTCGATTGTTAACGGTTTTGGTTGTACTTCATCGTTCGCTGCTATTCCTTTGCAGCCTGCTCCTCGTGGTGGGGATAAGGATAACTCCGGTTTTTTTCTTTAGGGTCCGATCGAGCGTGGGGCCTTATCGGGTCCTCTTGATTCGGGTCGGGTTCTGTTCTCCGCTCCACTTGGCGGGGCTTATAAGACTAAGAAAAAGAAGAAAAAGACTTTAAAGAAGTTGTATAGAAGTTTGTCGGAGAAGAAACGGCAATGGGTAGTTCCGGTAGTTGGGAGGAAAGAGAAAGAGAATGTTCTAGAAGAGGGGGATGCTGAGAGGAGAAGAGAAGAGAATGTTCTAGAAGAGGGTAGTAATGTAAATGTACAATGGGCGTTGGGGAAGGCCGGGGATGATCGGGTACATGTTGTCGTTTCGGAGGAGCTTGGGTGGTTGTTTGTTGGGATTCATGATGGGTTTAATGGCGCAGATGCGCCGGAATTTTTGATGGGTCATTTGTATAAAGCTGTATTTGGTGGACTCAAAGGGTTGTTTTGGGATACCGATGATAACAATGACATTGTTGTTTCGGATGGAGTGTCAAATTGTGGATAAAATGGAGGTGAAATTGTCAATGCAAATGATGATTCGGAGAGAAATCGCGGTGGAGAGGGGTCAGTGGTGAAGAGGGTGACATTTGAGGCGGAGTTAGATAGAAAGGAGGTAATAAGGAGGAAGTTGTGGGAGTTTCTAGTGGAGGATGAGACGGATGATGGGCTTGATTTATCGAGATCAGATAGGTTTGCATTTTTGGTGGATGATGCGGTTAGTGTTAGTAATGCAGCGTCGGGTGTGAGTAGGAGATTATTGTTGTTGTCGAAATTGAAGCAAGGGTTAGGTAGGAGTAAAGATGGTGGGCACACTAGAGGAGGGTTGTTTCAATGGAGGTTTGGTGTAGAGAAGGATAAAGTAGATAGTGTAGAGGAAGGTAATAGAGTTCAGGAGGAGATAACGCGTAAAAATGGTAGGAGGAGGAAGACGGGACCAGTGGATCATGAGTTAGTTTTGAGGGCGTTATCGTTGGCGTTGGAGAAAACAGAGGGGGCTTATTTGGATTTGATTGAGAAGGTGATTGATCGGTATCCAGAACTTGCGTTAATGGGCTCGTGTCTATTGGTTGTTTTGATGAGGGATGAGGATGTGTATGTGATGAACTTAGGGGATAGTCGTGCTATTGTTGCGCAATTGGAACCACAAGAGAGTTGTTCTAATGTGGGATGTAAGGAGAAGACGGATTGTGAGTCTAGTACTGAAGGCATTGTTGAGGAATGTGCAGATAGTGGTGAGAAGCTAAGCAGTATGGCCGATGACATACCTTTGGAAGCTATGAAGCTGATGGCATTGCAGCTCTCAACTGACCATAGTACTAGTGTCGAAGAAGTAAGGCTTCTATTTAATGTCCAACTTTTATATCTTAAAAAATGTTCTGAAATGTTTGGATGATGATTTGGTTGCTGCTTGAGATGCTTGTTTATGTCTTTCATGATTATGTTCCTGATATCTTTTGGAGTATGATTATATTTGCTTAATTAATTGATTGTGTTAAATCAATTTTATAGTGCCGGGTAGAAAGATGATGGTGGAACTTGATTGAATGTTAAATGTTAGTGCAGATTAGTAGTTTCATCCCAGGCAATTATAATCCGGTTGATGCCTTCATTGATAGTAATGCTACTATGGCGGCTGTAATTGCGTTCAACAATCAATTGTGAAACAACATTGAATAAAAATTCTAATGTAGAAAAATCGAATTCTGCTGATGAATTGGAAAATTGAGCATTAAGCTGTTTTTGTCTTATTTACAGGAGAAATTCAACTTCTTTCCTGTACTTGCATACTTTGTTGGTGTTTTAAACCTAGGACTCTAAAGTCTAGTCCTATATATGTCTATTCTGCAATGCTTACTTTGTGGTATTTTGGGCTAGTTTTCTACAGGGTTTTTTCCTGCCTAAATTACACTTGTTTTGATGCAGGTTTTCACCTAAATATATTTGAGTATTGTTTTAATGCTAGATTTTGGGTACTTAATTTACCGTCTTAGATATGGATAATCACTTGATGTATTTCCTCCCATTGACTAGCAATTGTTCTCCAATGATTAGTGCAGCCTAAAATTCCGAAACCACAAATATCTCATGTCTAATTATAATGTTCATTTACTTGAAGTTACATGAAACCCAAACCAATTGGTTGATAGATTTTTAAAGCGATCTAGTTTATACATGAATCCTTTCATGGCTCTCAAGTCCTGACGATAGTGCAAAAATGCAATAACGGCCGCAATTGGCGGTAATGGAGCGAAGATGCGGTAGTAGGATTGATGCGGTTGTTGTAACACTAAATATCGGTTAAAAGTATGAGATACCCCTTGATACTACCCAAAACGCATTTTTTTACACCTTGACAATGCGGGAAATATCGGTTCATGTTTTGGAAAACCATTATAGCACGGCCAATGTGATGCATTGCGGCTTTGTTTTTGCACTATACTCCCAACTAATGTGTTGATTTGTGATGGGTGCCAATTGTTTTACATTGTTTCCTGATCTGAAAAGGTAGGCGGTACCATCTCCGTTTTCTGAGGATGCTAGTTCAGTGGACATTGTGAAGGGTTAATGTAAAGATAATAGGACCAAGTCTAGTAATTAATAACAGCAGAACTGAAGCTACTGAAATGTTTTTGGGCATTAGTCTAACATGGGAGAATGTATTGCAAAGTATTGAAGTTGTTAGATTATAGCAAATAGTTTGTAATCTTTGCAAACAATACGTTACTGGTTATTTTCTGGAAATTAGGAAAAATATCTTTAGTTGTTGAAGTTGTGAGGAAGAGAAAAACCATTTTCCTTCTAAATCTATCTACTCTTAGACATATTGGTTATCAACAAAATTAAAGAAAGTAATCCCTCTAAGTCCCTTTCCTCCATATCCAAACAAACGAAATTGTACCTTTTCAAATCCCATCCTTTACCTTTCTTCCATTTTCTTTAGTCCAAACAAACTTTTAGTCGGACTTTCTCAGATGGAATTCTTTGCTTTTATTGACCCATAAATTCTCTTAAATAAGGTAATCTCCATTATAAGAAGAGTATACATGGGTTCAATCAAGATGTCTTCTCTCCTTCTACAAAGATTGTCTTCTTGACTTCTATTTGCTCTCCTTTAACATTTATTCTTGATAAACTTATAATAATGAAGAAGGCACAGTACCTTGATTCAGATATTTACTAAATCTTGTCTGCCAAAAGAATTATATTTGGGGGGTGGAAGTGAATGACAATGCTCAATACCTAATGGTCATTGAGACGGTAATAAAGTCTTAAGCTCATAAGATGAGAGTTTATATGAATACAAGAATTCATGCTTTAGGTGATGTATGTGCTGCATGTCACGTAAATTTCTTGGGTTATGCGATGAGGCGTAAAAAGTTATATTTGTTTACAGTATCTTTCTATTCATGGATTTTCCAATTGCATTGTCTTGTAAAGAGAAGCATGTTCAAACTCTTCAATGGAGTTATGTACTTAGAATATGAGTTAGTGGTCTTTTTGAAGTGTCTTCCTCCTTTTTTTCCACTTCTAAAAATCAAAGTATAATTGAAGAGTGTTATCCACTAGGTGATGCTCATGCTCACAGTTTGATTATAGGGGTTTGCAATGTTAGTTTCTGGTGGAATATCTACTGTTTCTTTGGGCTGCAGTGAGGGATGTTTACCACTTGCTATATGCTAATAAGGACAACGAATTGATGAAGTCTATTACTTGCTGGTTGCACCTTTAAAACTATTGAAACACCATGTTTTTGTGCAATAGCAATATTTGGGAGATGTTGGTAGTACTGTGACCAAACTCTTATTTTACTCTATCAAAGGATGTAAACCATGTCAACTGTTGGGGTGGATATGATTAGATTGGTATTTTGGTCTTGCAATGACATCAAAAAACCAAGTGCTTATCTATCCTCCTTTACTTTCTCTTTAAATAACGTTAGTTTTGCAATTTTCCTTCTTTTTCGGATGGTTATTGCTTCATAAACATTGACTTTTTTGCACTCTTTCAATTGCTAATTCTATATTTTTTTTGAACTTTCTTAACTCTTAAATTGCTTTGATATCTTTTAGTCTTTCTGCATTTGTTTTAATAGTATCACACTTCTATTGGTTTTGTGTTATTAAGCAAACGAGAGAATTCACCCAAAAGACTAGCCTAGTAGGTGAGAGAACCTATTTACTCTATAGACTCCATATTAGTTGCAACCTTGTAATGGCCTCAAATCATTCCATCACATTCGAACCCCCATAATTTCTAACGTCATCGTCATGACTAGCTTAACCCAAATCATCACTCCGAATTGGATCCTCGTTGGTCATGAGTGGCTTAACCCAGGCCACCACTCCAAGTTGGTTCTGATGCCATTGTTATAGAACAAATGAGAGAAGTCACCCCCAAGGTTAGTCTAGTAGGTGAAAGACCCCATTTACCCTGTAAACCTCACATTAGTTGCCTATGCCATCAGTGTGAGACAAAGTAAATTCTGCCATGAAGTTTCCTTGTAAAGGCTGGGGAGTCTAACTTTTGGTTTTACATATGTATCTTGATAGTTTTTAAAAGTAAATTATGCTGCGCTCTGTGGTGCTCACATTATCTTACAATGCAAAATTCATTGCTGACATGACCTGTACTCTGTATTTTGCAGGAGGTTTTAAGAATCAAGAGTGAACATCCAAATGACAACCAATGCATAGTCAACGATAGAGTAAAAGGCCGTCTTAAGGTTACTAGAGCATTTGGAGCCGGTTTTCTCAAACAAGTTTGTAAAATATGTGCTTTTCTGAAAATCACTTCCAATGTCTCACTAGATCATCATCCCAATGTATCCCTCTCATATAATGTCTCACTAGTGTTGTTTTTCAGTTTATTTGTTCTTTTTATATTTTTTATTTTTACTTGTTGACGTGGTTCTTCTGGTAATCTTCTGTATAGACAGCATTCCTAATTTTACCTACATTACTCTGCTCATGGCATTTCATTTCCATCTTTCATCATCTTCCTTTCCCATTCCAATTTGAATCATCTTTTTGGACTAGAATGCTTATAAGGTCAGGAGCTGTTGCTTTGACCTGGGTGCAAGGGCTGACCTAGTGGAATGTTCTTCTTTAATATGTTAGTTTTTAATTATTATAAGTTTTGTGACTTCTCAGTCTGGTTTGTGCAATGAAGTTGCCTGAAGTAGGGTTATTGTAGAGGTCAGAGGATACAGTTTTCCTTATTCCCACGCTCTCTCAGTCACCACTTCTCTTCCCTTTTCTTCTCTAATACCAAATGTTTGGGGAGTTATTTTAGGCCTCAAACGATTTCAGTAAGCTTTTTCATTGTATAGCTCCCTTGTCAGTGTGAAACTTGAAGGATGATGGCTTTTATACACTATGGACAAGAATTTAGGAGAAAATGGAAAGGAACAGGAGAGAAGGGAGGGAAAGAAAAGGAAGGGGTGGTAAAACTAGGGGAAGTATCTCAAAGAGACATCATTTCATTAAGCTTTCCACTTTGGAGAGATTTGCTTATTAACAAAATTACGGGACTTAGTATCTTCTAATCCGTCCCTTAAAAAGTTGTATTCAAACAAAGGAAATTATATCCTTAAAAATCTCTTTCCCCTTCGATTCTTTCCAATTCTTTCAATCCAAACAAAGTGTTAGTAGGCAGTAGGCACAAGTCTTAGAAAAGAGACGGATACGTTATATGCATTTACATGTTTCAGGCTATATTTTTTCAGTGCAGAAATCAGAAGAAAAAACATTCCATAGAGTTGAAGGTTTTGTACTTATTTAAGTTGCGTTCTGTTGCAGGCCAGGTTTAATGATTCACTACTGGAGATGTTCAGGAATAAATTCATTGGTGATGCACCGTATCATGTATTCCATCTTTTCGTCACCTCAAACTGGGATGTAGAGATCAGTTTTTGGTCCTCTCATCAGATGGATTATACCAGTTTTTCAGTAATCAGGAAGTGGTTTCTTTTGTGGAGAATTTCTTGGAGAAGTACCCAGATGGAGATCCAGCACAACATCTAATTGAGGAGCTTCTGAACCGAGCTGCTAAAAAAGCAGGTACTTTTCTATCATCTTTGTTTTCGTGTTCCATGATTCCGGCAAGTCTAATGCTTTGGTAAATTTTTATTTTCCGAATTTCTAACCCCTGAATCACTTAAAATTTGCGCATTCATCCAAGAGTTTTAGTCAATTGATTATAGGCCTTTACTATCCTATCAAATGCAGCATTCTTTTTGTGTTCTTGGCAGCTACCTTTCTTTGTGCAGTAAATGACACTATCCCTTTGGTAACCCTTATGTTCTCGTTCTGCTACAATGTTCTGATCGGAGGAAATACAAGTTGTTTGTTGATTGTGAATCCATTCTCATCCTCAAATATTGCACATATTTCTCCATTTCCCCAGGCTTCTCTAAATGCCCTTAAAAGCTTCCCCTAAAACGACCTAGTTACACCGACATATCTGATAAATTGTTATCCTGGGTGCATACAGGTATGGATTTTCATGACTTGTTAGATATCCCACAAGGTGACCGCCAGAAATACCATGACGACGTCACTGTGATGGTGATTTCTCTAGAAGGGAGAATTTGGAAGTCTTCAGGAAAATACCCCTAAGATTTGTTCATATGGAAGTGTAAAATGTGGCTCTTTTTGGATTCGCCTAAGTGGATATGGTTCCAAACAGAACCACGTGGATGATAACCAATATAAACATCAGTGGGCATCGTGATAGGGAAACGTAGACCGAGTTCTCCTAGGTTCATCCCAAAATTAGTCCTCGAACTTAAGAGGCATACTGTTCTATGCTTGGAACTCGGAAGATTGTAAAAAAAAAAAAAAAAAAAAACCAATAGCAAGATGACAGATGGGTATGGTGATGGAAAAACATTGGGTGTATGGGTTGGTTGTGATTGTTGGGAATATGAGAGGAAAGGGTTGTTTAATCTGTATTTTTCATATCTCCATTGAGGGATTTTGCGTAGGTAGAGTAGGTAGAGGTTCTTCCATTCATATTTTTTTTCATTTCTGTGTTTCTTTTCTTTTTTGATTTAAAGCCTAAAAAGGGGGGTATAAGTGAGAAATTTGATTTGGGGTAGGGGGTAAAGGGTAAAAAGGTTACAGAATCTGTAATTTCAGGTGGTGGAATTTCTGTTAATGCAGTTGACAGATGAAATTATACATGATTTTAGGGCATGGAGTAATTTTGTTCATAAAATGCATTATAGATTAGCCATTTTCCTATTTCAATCAAAAGTATTGTCAAGTCCAAGTGCATCTAATGTTCAAAAAAAAAGTGCATCTAACAATTCAGACAATTCTGGAAAGTTTAGAATTTTGTATCCGTTTAGCAAGTATTGGTTGCCGATGTCAACTCTTCTGTAAGGTTAGGCTCAAACGGTACACCCAAGATTTGATTCTCATGCGTAATGACATTCAACTAGTCTCTTGAGAGACCGTCTCTTTGAGAGACGTATCTCAGATTCGGCTTGAGGTGTTCAATGGGTCGGATACGGGCAGAGCTTGGCTCAAACAAACATGGGCCGGGCCTGCAAAATAAAAAATGGGCTAAAAATGAGTTGGGCTTTAAAATTCGGCCCATTTTATACTTCCTAAGCTTGGAAAAAAAAATGAAAATAGATGGAATAATAAAAAAAAATGAAAATAGATGGAATAATAAATATCATGATGCAAATTTAAACTGACTCAGTCACAGTCATACAAATCGTGGAAACTAAAAGAATTCTCATGACCTTGAACATAATAAGTTTTTTATCATTGGGAAACAATGAAATCAAAATAGTTAAAAAAATCAAATTTGGTACACGAATAAATTAGATTTCAATGAAAATTTCAATTTTTATGTAAGGTTTAATGCAAATGAAAATGAAGGGTTCAGTTTCTATAATTCGTAGTTTGAATAAATTTTGATGCAAATAATTGAATCATAAAATAGTTTTTGATGCAAATTCACTTATTACTAAAACTTATTTAAAATTTTCAAAGTCCATTTTAAATTTACAAAGGCCAGTTTTCAACCTATTTATGCCCTTTTACAACCCGCTTCATTTTAATAATAATAGAGCCCGTTTTCGGCCCGATCCTTATAAAGCCTTCTAAAGACCGGGCCGGATAAGGGCTCAAAATGGGGACCGACCCATTGAACACCTCTAGGCTCAGCCCATTAAAGATTAATGTCTACTTATGGTGTTCATAATCCTAAATGTTTACTTATCAAATTTTTAATGCCTACTTTCAATGTTTAAATGTCTATATACATCATTCTTAATGTCTACTTTCAAAAAATATGTAATGGGTTGGCCCAATTAAAAATGGTCTCTCAAAGAGACCGTCTCTCAAAAGAATATGTGAATGACATTTGTTTGGTTGGAGCATGATACCTAAGATGACCTCAAATGATAAGATTGTTAACATTAGTTTCAGCGTTAGTCATGGTTCATATTTGATCAAGTCTAATCATTTGGGTTATATAAGACATTTTTCCTTTGATACATTTAGGTACTAAATCAACAATTAGAGAGATAAAATAAGAAAGAAAATATAATTCATGATGCTCGTATGAGTATTGAATTAACATCATTACGCAATAAGTTGAACTATGTTTATGTTGAACTATGCATTTACCTTGAAAAAAAAGAAATAATATTTATCAATCATGAAAACTTTCTAACCCATTAAATTAATACATTAAGCAAGATACTTTTAATAGTGTTATTTGTCACTTTCCATTTTGTTAATTAAATTGAATGATATATGATGATTAGATACTTAACTAATTTAACTTCAATGATTAATTTTAACCTATTAAATTAATCTATTAAGTATGATTCTTTTAATAGTTAGGGCTTGCCTGGATTACATATAAAAATTTAGGGAGTAAATAATTTGAGGTCAATAGTACGACATAAATTTTTTTGGGGAAAAAATTTGAGTGGAGCACTAAATATGAAGGTTTGGCATTATTTTTGTCTTTTGTATTCCCTCTCTCTCTCCTGTAAACCCTTCTTCTCCACGACAAAATTCTTCAATCATCACTCACCATAAGCAATCCACCATAAAGTCCTTCAACCTTACTCAAACCATGCACACCACAACACCATCGATGACCACCACTGTATTTTTTTTTTTTTTTTTGCATTGCAGCTGATTAATTTTGAAATGAACAAATTTTCGATCTTGATTTTTTTTTAGTAATTTTGAATTAAAATCTTATTTTTCTTGCTCATTTGAGATATTTGGGGTTGCTTAAAAGTTATGATTTTATAGATCTTAAAATTTTAATTTGAGTTCTTTAATAGATTATATTTTTGTTGGGTGGCGGTGGTGGTGTCGTGGGCGGTGACGATAGTGGGTGGTAGGATTTGGCAGCAGTGGGTGGTGGGAGGTGGCGGTGGTGAGTGGCAGCATTTGTGGTTGTAGATATAAAGACGCTGCTACAACATTTTTGTTCCTCAAATATTTCCCCTTGGGGGAGGGTGCACTAATTATTTATCTCCCAATTTAGGGGAATCGTTTACTCTCTTTAATTTTTCCTTCAAATCCAGGCATTTTAAATTGATCCAGAAAATTTAAGTGGTAATTTTTATCCTTTAGTTCAGCCAATCCAGGCATACCCTTATTTGACATTTTTCCATTTTTTGATTAAATTGCGTGATACGCTAATAAGTTTTTATGTAAGTTATGTTTTTTTGTTGTTCATTAGTTAATTTTATGTGAAAGTAATGTTGTGACCTTTGTTTGTGTCTGAAATCAAAATCGACCCTCAATTGAGGTGTTAGAGTCAGGGCCGTTTCAGAAATTTCGGTGGCCTAGGGCGAAGACATAATTTGGGGCCCTAATTCACATATAATATTTTAAAATAAAATAAAAATTGGGTAGGCAAAAAAAGTACATATTTTATTGCGCATAATAATCTATAAAAACATCAAATTTCGTATAGATAAAACATTGAAATCAAAGCCAACATCATTAACAT
>CM033457.1:7924784-8049949 GCA_019425755.1 Amaranthus cruentus | reverse complement strand
CGACGATCGTCGCTCAGGTCTCTGCCAATATTACACTCCTGTTTCGCAATTTTTCTCTCTTTTCATTCTCTTTTCCTGCATACTTAAACACACCTTAAAACGAATAAAAATAATAATAATAAAAAAACCAAAAATTAGATAAAAAATTAAGGGAACCACGGGTTGCCTCCCGCAAGCGTTTTGTTTAACGTCGTTAGCTCGACGTGATTCACCCCATTCACATTGGTTCAACATATAATACTTCGGAGCCCTCAATTGGCTCCCCTACATGATAATGCTTGGCGCGGTGACCACTCACCTTAAAGTTGTTAGTCGGCCCCTGTACTTCAATCGGGCCATTAGGAAAAACTTGTATGACTTTAAACGGTCCAGACCATTTAGATTTTAATTTACCGGCGAAAATTTTGAAACTTGAATTGTAAATTAAAACTAGGTCTCCTACCTTGAAATCGCCTCTATGGAGCTTTTGATCATGCCATCTTTTCGTTTTCTCTTTATAGAGCAAGGCATTTTTGTAAGCTTCTAAGCGAATTTCATCTAACTCATTATTGTCTAGCAACCTCTTGCTACCTGCGGCTTTCAAGTCAAGGTTAAGGGTCTTAACTACCCAATGAGCTTTATGCTCTAACTCCACAGGAAGGTGATAGTGCTTCCCATAGATGAGCCTAAAAGGGGTAGTCCCTATTGGGATCTTGAAAGCCGTCCTATAGACCCAAAGGGCATCATCGAGCTTGTTAGACCAATTCCTACGGGATTTATGAACAGTTTTCTCAAGAATGATCTTAATCTCCCTATTGGATACCTCAACTTGACCACTAGTTTGGGGGTGGTATGGTAAAGCAAAGCGATGCAACACCCCATACTTCCTAAGAAGTGACTCAAACTTGTGTTCTATGAAATGGGTCCCGTTATCACTTATAACAATTCGAGAGTAACCAAAGCGTGGAAAAATGGTCTTTTGAAAGAACTTGGTCACAACTCTCGCATCATTAGTCCGGGTGGCAGTAGCTTCCACCCACTTGGAAACGTAGTCAACAGCAACCAATATATATTTGTTCCCAAAGGACGAAGGTTAGGGACCCTGAAAAGCAATGCCCCGTACATCAAAAATATCAATAGCTAGAATGGGGGTCATAGGCATAGCATTAGCCTTAGGTAAGGTGCCAACTCGTTGGCATCGGTCGCAAGTCTTGACATAGGCCTACACATCTCGAAAGAGAGTGGGCCAATAAAAACCACATCGAAGGATCTTAGAAGAAGTTTTGGAGGCAGCTGCATGACCACCACAAGGTAGGTCATGACAATGTTGAATAACAGAACGTAGCTCAAAGTCTGGGATGCAACGACGCAACATGCCGTCTGTGCAGGATCGAAATAAGAGTGGGTCATCCCAATAGTAATACTGGAGTTCTCGCATGAATTTCTTTTGATGATGAGGAGTTAGACTGGTAGGCAATATTCCGCTAGCAAGGTAGTTCACTATATCAGCGAACCATGGCGTTTGATCTACATCAGCAGTACTCATCAGCTGATCATCCGGGAAGGAATCATTAATGTCAGGCGTACCTGACACCTCATCCAAAACAAGCCTGGATAGATGATCGGCGACGGAGTTCTCTGCTCCCTTCTTGTCAACTATTTCGAGGTCGAATTCTTGGAGCAATAGGATCCATCTTATCAGCCGGGGTTTAGCATCTTTCTTATTCATTAGAAATTTGAGCGCGGCGTGGTCTGTATATACTATAATTATGGACCCTATTAGATAGGATCTAAACTTCTCTAAAGCATAGACCACGGCCAAGAGCTCTTTCTCCGTTGTGGCGTAGTTAACCTGGGCTTCATTTAAGGTTTTGCTAGCGTAGTAAATGGCGTGCAGCCAGCCATCCTTCCTTTGCCCTAGCACTGCCTCTACTGCATAGTCAGTGGCATCGCACATAAGCTTGAAAGGCAAGTTCCAATCTGGAGGTTGGATGATTGGCGCAGAAGTAAGTGCCTATTTCAACTTTTTAAAAGCTTGTAGACAATCGTTAGAGAACACAAATGGCACATCATTGGCCAAAAGCTCGGTTTTAGAGGTCGGGCTACCTTGGAAAAATCTGGTATGAATCTCCTGTAAAAACCCGCATGCCCGAGAAAACTGCGAATCCCTTTCACATTGACTGGAGGGGGCAGCTTCTCTATGACCTCAATTTTGGCCTTATCGACCTCAATGCCTCTATTGGACACTAAATGACCCAAGACGATACCCTGTTGAACCATAAAATGACACTTTTCCTAATTCAAGACTAGGTTGACTTCCTCGCACCTAGCAAGCACTTTCTCGAGATTGGTTAAGCAGTCATCGAAGGAGTTGCCGTATAGGGAAAAGTCGTCCATGAAAACTTCCATGCAATGCTCTATATATTCGGAAAAAATACTCATCATGCATCTTTGAAAGGTGGCGGGGGCGTTACATAGCCCAAATGGCTTCCTTTGATAAGCAAAGGTACCGTAGGGGCAAGTGAACGTGGTCTTCTCCCTATCGTCGGGGTGAACGGGGATTTGGAAAAATCCCGAATACCCATCTAAATAGCAAAAGTGGGAGTTTTTGGCCAGTCTTTCAAGCATCTAGTCTATAAAGGGGATAGGATAATGGTCTTTTTGGGTCGCCTTGTTCAGTTTTCTGTAGTCTATACACATACGCCATCCAGTAACTGTCCTGGTCGGTATTAATTCATTTTTATCATTTTGTATCACGGTCATACTTCCCTTTTTATGGACTACTTGTACGGGGGATACCCACTTGCTATCTGAGATAGGGTAGATGATCCCTGCATTTAACAAATTTAAAACTTCTTAACAACTTCTTTCATATTTGGGTTAAGACGCCGTTGTCCCTCGATGGAGGGGCTGGCGTCAGACTCAAGGTGAATTCTATGGGTGCACACAGAGGGACTAATCCCCTTGATATCGTCTATTGTGTAACCAATGGCTTTGCGATGTTTACGGACTAGACTGACCAAACGGTCCAAGTCAATGCCACTGATCTTACTACTGACGATTATAGGATATGTAGAGTCAGCACCTAAGAAAGCATATTTCAAATCAGAAGGGAGAGTTTTCAGTTCTACCTCAGGAGGTGTGGAACTCTCCTTGCTTATTTTCATCGCCTACTTATACTCATTTACCTGTAAAACCTTATCAAAGCATTCTAAATCTATATTATCAGCACAATTACTCTCAAAAGAGTTTTCTCATCCTTGTACCTCGGTGTTGTCTCCCCCAGTTCCTTCAAGGAAGGACTACAGGGAATCGACCTCACGGTCCCATGTAGACTCAAGAGGTACATCATCATATATATCAATCAAAAACATAGATTCATTTGGTACAGGAGCACTTAACACATCTCTAATGGCAAATTCGACTTTTTCTTCTCCTACGCTCATAACGAGCTTACCCCTTGCTACGTCGATTAGGGTACTAGCAGTAGCAAGACATGGTCTCCCTAATATGATTGGGGTCTTGGTATCCTCGGGGATGTCCATAATAACAAAATCACAAGGCACAACCAACTTGCCTATCCTTAAAGCTACATCGGACAAAATCCCCTTAGCGTACACAATGCTACGGTCAGCCAATTGCAAGGTCATCCTAGTAGGGGTTAGTTCGTTTACGTTTCGAAGTCTCTTGTACATAGAATATGGCATCAAACTCACGCTAGCACCTAAATCACATAAGGCTCGATCTACTGACACATTCCCTACAGTAACGGGAATACCGAAACTACCTGGGTCAGCTAGTTTAGGAGGCAGGTTTCCTATCATGAATGCATTAACACTAAGTTCTTTGGAGACCTGCACGATCTCGTCTAGCTTACGCTCGTTAGAGCATAAGGTCATAAGAAACTTTGGGAAGGCCGGTATATCGGACATTGCATCTAAAAGCGGAAGCTCAATGGATGTATTTTTAACCAATTTTAGAAATTTCCCGTATTTCTTTTCCGGTTTGGCACGTGCCAATTTCTGAGGAAATGGCACGTGCTTTAGCAACATATCTGTGACCGTGGGTTTAGATTTAACAGGTTGATTAGTGGTCACGGTGTCAGTAACATCATTTTCCTTAAGGTCAGACTCATTAACAACAACATCATCAATATTCACAGGTTTTTCACCAATCATATCATCATTAACAACAGGTTTACCAACAATTACATCATCAGAAGCAATATCATTATTAATAGCTGGTTTGTCAGAAGATACCTGTACTAGAGGTGGATCGGCTAGTGTCTTACCACTTGTGGTGATAACTGCATTGACTGACTAATCAGGTTCCTTGTTCTTAGGCTCTGGTTGACTCGGGAATTGATTGGGGGCCCGAGTGTTGATCTGCTGCGCTATCTGCGCCAGCTGTGTTTCAAGGAACTTCATGTGGATGACACTACTTTGAATGTGATTTCGCATTATCCCTTTCAATTCATCCACTTCAGTCCTAAGACTGGGCTGAGGTGGTTGAGCATACTGCTTATACGGTGGTGGTTGCTGAAACGGCGGCTGAATGTGCTGTGGGTTTAGCACATTAGTGCTAGAGTAAGACAAATTTGGATGCTTGTAACCTGCATTATATTGGTTAGGATGTGGGTTTCCATTGGGCTTACTGTAAAGAGAATTTTCCTCCTCGTAAACTTGGGGCCAAGAGCTCGAACAGTGGCCTGGAGCACCACATGTATCACATACTATAGAAGAATTGTTCGCATTAGAATTAGAAGATGAAGAGCTTACCATACTTACCTTAGCCACCTGTTCAGTGAGGTTGGCTATCTGTTTGGTTAGGGCTTTGATGGTCTCAGATTCAGCTATGTTGGCCTGGGCTACCGGACCTCTCTCATTACTCCAAGAGTGGCCATTTTTTGCCATAGTCTCAAAAAGTTTTAAGAGATCCTCTGGGATCTTTGAATCCATATCACCGCCGCATGCGACGTTAATTGAAGATTTATGTTCATCAAATAGTCCCCCATAAAAGGACTGAGTAAGTAGCCAGTTGGGCATCTCATGATGGGGACAACTAAGCTAAAGGTCTTTAAACCTCTCCCATGCCTCATAGAAGGATTCAAAAGGCTGCTGCTTGAAGGTCTGCAGCTGGGTCCGGATTTGCGAGGTTTTCCTAGGAGGGTAGAACTTAGCTAAAAAGCCATTGGCTAGACTCTCCCAGGTCCTATATATGCCAATTTGGTAGAACTTTAGCCAGGACTTGACTTTATCCTTCAAGCTGAAGGGGAAAAGCCGCATCCTTACCGCCTCCTTAGATAAATCCTTGGCGGTGATGGTGTCACATCTTTCTATGAAGTCCGCTAAGTGGTCGTGTGGGCTTTTACTAGAGTGACCACAAAATTGATTCCTTTCAATCATTTGGATGAGGTGGGGCTTAAGTTCGAAATTTTCGATCCCAAAGTCAGGTTTTACAATGCAAGGTATAGAGGTTTGGGTGAGCGTAGGCGCACCCATTTGGCCAAAGGATCGGTTAGCGTTGTTGGCCATGTGTTCTTGTTGTCTCCTAAGTCTCCTAAGTCGTTCGGCGTTTAGTCTACTTGCAGTGGCTTCAATCTCTGGGTCGAAACACTCTAGAGATCGAGCTCGCCTGGGCATTCAGAAACAAAGGGCCAAAGGTTTGGGAAAACAAGCAAATGTCTAAGTAAATCAATAAACAAAACAAAAAGAATTATGGTCGCCTCCTCGGCAATGGCGCCAAAAACTTGATGAGCAAATTTTAATTAACCGCAAGCGCACGGTGTACGCGTAGTGCGGGTCGAACACAAGGAGGCTATATAATTCTAAGTTGTAGGTTTTATGATAACCAAGACAAGGGGAAAACAAATTAAATGGGTTTATATCTAATCTAGGATGCAAGAACTAAAACAAGTGTTAAAAAGGTGGTGTTAAAACAAGATATGATGAACACTAGGGCGTCGGGCGTCACATAAGTCTAACATGGAATTCAATTACTCTCATGATATTATGGAATTAAGCCGTTGACATAATCGAACGCGATCTAATGAATCTCAAGCTTCCGCTTTATTAACTAATATCAATTTAAGGCCAACTAGTATTAATTCTCAAACTTCCGCTATATTGGTTAATACTAGAAGGAGTTTAACTTAAATATATCTCAATCCTAAATTAATCCTAGTCTCAAACTTCCGTTTTATTGAAAAGGTTAATAAAGATATTTAAATCAAGATTCATTAAGCATAAGTTCAGTCATAGGCTCAATTCACACACAATCAATCAATAAAATATCAATCCATGCTTCGAATTAGGGATTTTACCCTAACCCTAGATAAGAAAACTACTCACTATGCATGTTGATGGAAAACATAAAGCAAATGATGAACAAGAACGAATAACAAAATAATAATGTAAGAAAACTTACAAAACTGGAAGGTAACATAAACTAGAAATGAGAAATCCAAATGTTGTAATAAATTCTTCAACGAAAGCTTCAATAATCCAAAAGTACGGTATCGAAATTGAAATTACAATAATAAAAAGTGCAAGAATTGAAAGAACTGAAAGAAAATTACTGAAATAAAATTGGTTCTAAGACAAAGGAATAAAATAGTAACCGCCATTATTTATAATGGCTCCAAAAATTCTCAGAAGAAACCGCTGGATCTTGGAGAAAACCGTCAAGCGACGAGCGTCGCTTAACATGCGACGACTCGTCGCATACTTTCTGCCTCAAGAAGAAACGCTAGATTGTTGAGCGACGATCGTCGCTTATAGGGCGACGACTCGTCGCATAGTTTCTGGAAACTGGTAATTCTTTGCAATGCGGAGCGACGATGGTCGCATGTTGAGCGACGACTCGTCGCTCAGTCTCTGGAAGAAATCTTTGAGCTGCTGATAAATGCGACGAGCGACACATGGGTCGCTCACCTTCTGGCCTGCTTATAACTTTGTTTCTTCGCTGCTATTCTTCTTGCATGAGATCGTCTTGGCATGGTTCTTCACTTCAACAGGGGGTCTTAGGCCATTTCTCCAAGCCTTCACCCTCTTATTTCTCCAAAATCCTAATGAAATCTTCAATTTTGACTCAAAATCATATAAGATACAACGGTGAACTCTTTGAGCCAAAATTATCACAAAACACTAGAATTACTACGTAAAATCCATCAAAACAACCGAAAGGGTGCATAAAAATTTCACGGATACTTGCCAACAATACTTTTTGGCCATCATCACTTACCAACCGAAACCCACAAAAATGACTGAATCAGAACAAAAATCCAACACTAACCAACAACTGATGAATATGGAACAGATGGAATAAGTGTTCCAATTATTCCAGAAAATCCAAAAAAAAACAATCCAACCATGGAACAAACAAATTCAAAACTTAGAGGCGTTCATTCGGGTGATCGGGTGGATTCCGAACGGGTGCCATTCGGTTAGGTTGTATGTCAAATCGATTATATTTTGGATGTGTGTTAAGAGGGGTCACATTCGGGTCAGGTCGGTTAGTCACATTTCGGTTGAAAATCGCTTATACAAGCTGTCGGGTTAGCATCGATTCGGAGTCGAATGAAGTTTGTGTCGAGTTTCAATCGGTCTCGGGTTGTCATCGGTTAAAAATTGATTCGGTTTTATCGGGTACAAATCGGGTACGGGTATAATTCAAGTAGAATTTGGCTACGAATTACTAATTATTATCGGTCGAATCACTATCAAATTAAGTTATTAGTCATTTTTTAATTGATAATAAGATTCCCTTTACTTAAAGCAAAATAATTAAAATGCAAATCAATTACTAATCATTATTACATTGTTACTTTTACTTGTTTGACCGAAAACTAAAATTATAAAATTTTATAAATTTTCATTAAATTCGATTAAAAGTAGTTAAATAAACATTGACCATTGATTATTTACTCTAAATATATGAAACAATATATTTATAAAATTTATTTTATTAAAATATTTATCACTTTATTAGAGTAAATAATAAGATGATTGAATATGAGTCGATCATACTTCTATGTTAAAAACTGGATCAGGTTTACAGCAGTTCTTTGTAAACTTCGTTCAGGTTAAGTCGGTTTTAGGCGGATCGAGTTCGGTTTCGAGTATGGTTTGGGTCGGATATGACTCGATTAAGTCATTATTAGTTTCGGGTAATCTCGGGTAACGATTATGCGTCGGTTATAAAAATCGGTTATAGCATGAGTTCAGTTTTCCCATTTTCGGTTGTCAACGGTTTGGGTATAACTTTGGGTCGATTAATGTCGGTTCGATAAACCTAAAAAAGGAACACATTTTCGGGTCAATTTAGTTTCGGTTTCGGTTCGGATTTTTGTGTCAGGACTCGGGTCACTTTTGAACAGCTCTATTAGGACTAAAGGTTGCTGAGAAACTCAATTATCAAAACTACACAAAATGGTGTACATTAATGCAAATTGCAATTGTAGGGAAGGGACGGCTTAACCATGTCATTGTCGCCCTTCCTCGACCCACAGATCCGACATACTAATCAGATCTTGATCGGGACTTTACGTCCTTCAATTGTAATACCGCAAGTGCATGACGTAGCTTAGTACGATGGCAAGTGCGGGTCGAATCCACAGGGAGTGAGAATTAAGTCAATAGTTTCTCGATCCAGTGGCGGATCTACAGTTTCGAGTCTCAAGGGGCACCAATTAAAGAACAAAATTTCCGAGTGTTTCGTTTGTAAAATTAACAACTAATTTTTTATTTATGCAAAATGACAAGTGGAAGCACACTAAATTTTTCAAAACTATGATCTTATTCTTGAAAGAGTTTCTCGTAAGTAAGTATTGTTTTTAAATAAAAAATGCTAGTAATTAAGATCTATCTTTAGTCATATGCGGAGCTTGAATTAATAACAATTTGAACTTATTAAATTCACTCATCCTTATTGGGTCAGTGGATCGATCTATTATAGTGCACATTCTTTATTACAGTGCACGTTCTTTATTAATGTCGTCTCACCGTAAGAAGGTCTCAATTGAGTCAGCCTAAACTATTTAAAAAAACAATTTCTTGTACAAGCGTGAATTTATTTTTCATTATTTTTTTATGTTTTTTGATTATGGGTTGCTTGTATGGGCCAATCTTACGGTGAAACAGTCACATACAAGACTTACTAAAATTTTAACTACGATTATCATAAAAGAAAATGCAACAAATAAATCAACTGACTAATAAAAAAATAGGACAAAATAAATAAATAAGACAAAATTACTAAAATGAGGGAGTATTTTTCATTAAAAGACTTCAATATTAATTTTACACTTTTATTCTTACCAATGAAAAAGACCCGTTTAAAAGTTTGTTTTAAAAAACGCCTAGGGGCACATGTCCCCGTGTGCCCCAACTTACGTCCGCCACTGTCTCGATCGATTAGTATGTTCGAAAACGTATAATATGATGTTTTGAGGTCGAAGTAATTAAAGCAACCAACTAAAAATACTTGATGAAAATGAAGCATAAAAGTAAACAAGAATATAATGAACTAAAGAAAGGATAATATGATCAATAAGTTATAAAGGAATAAGCTAGGCTTTCTCACCAAAGTAATGTTTACTAAACTTTAACCTAAGGTCATGGATGTTTTGTTATGGCGAAGAACGTATCGTAAATACTAATGTTCTCTCTCGAGCAACAAAAGTTTCCTAAAACATACTCAACTACCTATTTTCATGGAGCAAAGCATAAATTAAGACATGGAGCACACATTCATCATTTCCAATCAATACATCTATCTATTCTCATGGAGATGATTCAACTTTTAAGCATAGATTATCGTTAAAAATCGACTCTCGCCCTCAATTCAACGACACTACACATGATAGCAAAATCTATGTTAAACCATAAACAAAACAACTAGGCCAAAGGTAAAGAAAGCAATTCAAACTACATACATTGTGATAATGCCTAGCCTAAGCCAAAATAAACTACTCACTCATACTCATATTGAAATTGTAAATTGCAAATAAGCCAAGAACCATAAATGAAAAATTAAGCTAGAGTATTCTAAAAAAAGAGTGCAATAAGTTGAAGAACTACAAGCATGAATATATGAAACTAAAGGCAAACAAAATAACTAAGTAACATGAATTGAAAACAATATAAGCAAAGATAGATACTCTTTTAGGTTCAATCTAAGGATGAACAAGATGATTTGTGATTCAAAGTAATACCCTCCAAAAGCTTTAATAATAATACACCAATGGTTGAGGAATCCAACTTGAAAAATGTTACAATAGAGAATAAAATTAAGATTGTAATTGGAAATTGAAAGTACTTAATTAAACTGAAAGAGAAATTATGCTAAACACTTAATTCTTAATTGAAATGAAAGCAAAGCTAATAAAAAATACATAGAAATTACTCAAAATCAAGGTTGAAATCTGAGGGGTGGTGGTTTCATGATTGCTCCACCACCCTAGGTTGTAGGAGGGAGTTGCCACCCCTAATGGATATGGTAGGGTGGCTAGAAAGTCTTGGCAACAACAATTAGAAGCAACAAATATGATTGGACCTCAAATGTAATTTATAAAGATCGCAAAAGCTGCTGCCGTCCATCTCGCTCAACCTGAGCGGAGCCCGCTCGACCGGTCGAGCCACCATTAGGTCCAACATCAGAAACTTCAAAAATTGGACATAATGTGGAAATTAGTTCCAGTCGACCCGAGCCATCTCGCTCGACCAGTCGAGCGGATGTCCCGTACCCTTGAATTGAATCTTGCTAATGATCAGAAGCTACAGGAAGTATGAATGCACTTCGCTCGACCCGAGCCACCTCACTCGACCGGTCGAGCGACCTTCAGGAATGTGATACTCAACTTCTGATCTTAAGCACATGCTCCTGGACTGCTCGAGCTACCTCGGCTCGAGCTCATTCCGGTCAAGTGGGTCTACTTTGGCTTCTTTTGTCTTGTTCTTATGGCTTGGTTATTGATGTTTCACTTTTTTGAACCCTCGGCGTTTAGGTGAGCAATGTATGCAACAAAAGGGGTTAGTTTGTGCTCGATTTTAATGATTAGATACTGAAAAGAAATAAAACACCAAAGCAACAAAACAAGCGTAAAATCCAATAAACTAATGCAATAACATATAGTTTCCTCACGCTAAACAAACCACTTGTAGGGGTAAAAATAAAGATAAAATGCAGCTAACAGATCTCATAAACCAGTTTCTTGACTATACAAAGGCATCAAACTTATGGAATGGGATCTCAACTCTTTTAAGCAGCGGTTGTGATGAACTCCAGATCTTTAATCCAAGTTTTAAAGCAAGTTCACTCAAGCAAATAACGAGTCCATAGAGCGAGGCATATTTTGGAAACCTAACCATTATATGGAAGGAGATAGACCGTTTTTGGACGGAATAAATAATACGTTCGACAAAGGATGTTCCAGTTTTTGGACGGAATAAATAATACGTTCGACAAAGAACATTGTGACTTACTTAACCAAGAACCGCTGCCAAGTCTAAAGGTGGCTTATGCCACCAACCGAAGAGAAATCGCTAGGCGTGGGATTAAGTCCCACGTTTCATCATTGGGATCGAATCACTCAGAAATCAGAAGTGGGTTGGTGGTCAAACACCGGTCGGATAATTCCTCATTTCGGCGGGATTTGGAGGATAACACTCACCTGAACTGTAGCTACTGTGGTGGATCACGCCACCCAAAGGATGGTTGTTTAAAACTCATAGGGTTCCCAGAGTGGTGGGAGAAACACCGGCTGAGGAAGGCCGCTTCTAAGGCTTAGTCAAGAACCGGCAGCAAGGCCCATGTCTTCACCTACATCCCCTCCACAGAGACACCACCACCAGACACATCAACCCACAACACAGGTGAAAAAGGCATGGAAGAGAGATAATCAGTAGAGGAAAGGACGAACGAGAGAGAAGCAAAAGGGATGGGGGAGTTGAGACTTTCCCAATGTGGGTATTTATACCCACACTCCATATACAACCCCTGAAAAACCCACAAAAAACCCCATTATACCTGGTTCTTCCCAAACCAGTGGCCCACAAGTACCCTCAAGCCCAAACACAATTCAAAATGGCCTTGGCCTCTTATGTAAATCTTTTTTATCCAAGTGGATATTTGATTGCGGGGCCACTGACACTATGACTTTTGACTCTCGTGATCGTTTATCTCATGAAGAAAAATACTGAACCCATATACAAACAGCCAATGGGGAGTGTGTTGACGTTCATCAAGCCCGTTAATAGTTCATCATCTATACACTTAAAAAATTGTCTTGTGATACCTAGCTTATCTCATAAACTGTTCTCTATTAGTCAATTGATTAAGGAGCTTAATTCTGTTCTTATGAAAACTATTGATTGAATTGTATATGATGCTCGGACAGGGAAGATCCTTGGGCGTGATGCTGAACGAGAAGGCTTGTATTATATGGACGAGGCGACTCAAAAGGGTCATGCTTTGCTTGCTCATGGGTCTATTAACTAGCAAATGTGGATGTGGCATAGGCGTCTAGGTCATCCTTCATTAGGGTACTTAAAACATCTTATTCCTTCACCCAATAATTGTACTGACTGATACTCTGAATTGCGAAGCATGTGTGCTTGCTGAAAGTGATAAACATTCTTACTCTCCTTGTATGTCTCGTAGTAGTAAACCTTTTGTTTTGATACATTATAATGTTTGGGGCCCTGCTCTTGAGATTAATACGCATGATTTTTCGTATTTTATTACATTTGTGGATGATTGTACTCGCATGTGTTGGGTATATTTTCTTAAACACAAATCTGAAGTTTTTGATGTCTTTGTTAAATTTTATAATATGCTTGGGACGCAATTTCAAACACAACCAAAAATTCTTCGATCCGACAATAGGGACTACATGAACCTGAAAATGCAAGATTCCATGTCAACCCATGGCCTCATACACCAAACTTCCTGCTCATACACCCCACAACAAAATGGGGTTGCCGAACGGAAAAATCGTACCCTCCTTGAAATTACCCGAGCCCTTATGTTTGAAGTTAAAACCCCAGCTCATTTCTGGCCCGAAGCCATTGGCACTGCTGCTTAACTCACCAATCGTTTTCCTACCAAAATTTCTAGTTTAAAACACCCCTAGAAACACTTCTCTCCTACACAACCATCCCACCTTCTCATTCCCTAACACCCCGTGTCTTTGGTTGTATTGTGTACGTTCATCTTCCCCAATATACCCGTCACAAACTTGAACCCTGTGTAGTCAAATGTGTCTTTCTTGGATATGGGGTAACTCAAAAGGGTTATTAGTGTTTTGAACTTCTCCACAACAAATTGTATACTACACTAGACTGTGATTTCTTTGAGAATTCATATTACTATCTCCAGCTTCGTCCTTAAGGGGATACTATGAGTGAAGACTTAAGCTGGTTAACACACCTAGTTGTTATAGATTTGGACCAAACAGAGCATGTAGGTAATCCCACAAATGTTGCTACTAACACATCAGTGCTTCCTTCTCCTCATACTAATCCTACCCTGCCTGCAGCATCTTGTGATCTCCCCCATATAGAGGTAAATTCTGAGTCAGTATGTGATGTTTCTATTGATGATGTTCCTCCCACTGTTGAGACTTGCAGAATTAAGCTTTGTCCAAGGAGTACTAGGGGCATTCCTCCAAGAAGCTATGACCCCGAATATGAGGCACAGCAATCCTGGTACCCAATAAATCATGGTGGCACTAACAATCTTTCTTGTTCTGTTGTTGCCTTCACTGCCTCTCTCTACTCAAACTCCATACCCCGAAACACTGAAGAAGCTCTCCAGAACCCAAAGTGGCGGAAAGCCATGGAAGATGAAATTGCATCCCTTAAGAAAAATAACACTTGGGAGAAATGTGTATTACTTGAAGAAAAAAAATAGTAGGTTGCAAGGTATTCTCAATCAAGTACCTGCTGATGGAACTATTGAAAGGTACAAGGCTCGGCTAGTAGCAAAAGGGTACACACAGATATACGGGGTAGATTATTCAGAAGCTTTCTCTCCAGTTGCAAAAATTGATATTATATATCAAAGTCTTGTTTTCTGTTGCTGCAAATAAAGAGTGACCTTTATACTAGTTTGATGTAAAGAATGTCTTCCTCTGCGGTGAAATTAAAGAACAAGTCTTTATGAGAGCACCACCTGTGTTTTCCAAATGACTATGAACCGGTAGAAAGGTGCAGACTCAGGAAGGCCATGTACAACTTGAAACAATCCCCAAGAGCCTAGTTTGGGAGATATACAACAACAGTGAAGAAGTTAGGGTACAAGCAAAGCAACTCAGATCACACTTTATTCCTCAAGAAGAGAGGAAACCAGATTACTTGTCTCATTATATATGTTGATGACATGGTAATCACTGAAAATCACGAACGAGAGATTGGTGAATTCAAGAGAAAGTTGTTCCTAGTATTTGAGATGAAGGACCTAGGAAATTTAAAGTATTTTCTTTGGCATTGAAGTCCTAGGTCAAAACAGGGGATGTTTATTAATCAGAAAAAAAATATATCCTTGATCTCTTAGCTGAAACTGGCATGCTTGACTGTAAGCCACCTGAATCTCCAATTATAGTCAATCATGGATTACGAACAGTGCAAGATGAGGAGATGGCAGATAGAGAACGGTATCAGAAACTGTGGGAATACTCATATATATGTCTCACACAACACCAGACATCTCATATGCAGTTGGATTTGTTAGCAGATTCATGCATCTCCCACAAGTGCCACATATGGAAGCAGTTATGAGGATCCTCAGATACTTAACAGGATCGAGTAATCGAGGTGTGTTATTCAAGAACAATGGTCATCTTGATCTCATGGCATACACTGATGCTGATTGCACGGGTGATCGAGATAGTTGGAAATCTACATCCGAGTACTTCACTCTGGCTGGAGGAAACTTAGTTATATGGAGGAGCAAGAATCAGAAAGTAGTTGTCTTATCGAGTGCTGAAGTAAAATTTAGAGTGATTGCAGAAGGGGTAATAGAAATCTTGTTGCTTGGGAAACTTATGTGTGAGTTGAACTTCCCAACTAAAGGGGCGTGCAGACTTGTATGTGATAACCATGCATCTATTAGCATCTCTAACAATCCAGTACAGCATGATCAAACGAAACATGTATAGGTCGACGGATATTTAATCAAAGAGAAGCGTGAAAAGCAAGTCATCAGCCTTCGCTTTATACGATCCAAATATCAACTGGCTGATATCCTTACGAAAGCAGTCACAGTTGAAGTGTTTGAGGATGCATTATGCAAGTTAGGCATTGGAGACCATATGACCTAAGTAACAGTATCATTTCATATTTCTTATATGTATATTATTCTTATTTCCCTATTAGTCTATCATTAGCATTGCATATATGGTGTAGCTCGTCATTATATAAATATAACCGAAATACTTAAATCCTAATCTGTTCTTACTTCTACTCTATGTTATTTATCAGTTAGATCACAAAATTATTCAATCTACATTCAATTGATACTTATTAAATTGGATGCGTCGTATTAAATTTGTTATAATTCTGTATAATTTTTAAAAGTCCAACTAAAGTAAATTAGATGAGACAAGGAATAATATAAACCAAACCAAAGTCATACCTACATAGGATATAGTATCAAAATTAAGAATTGCAGAAAAAACCATCTTTCTATCTTCAAAATTATCATTTTTTAACCTTATTTTTTCTCAAAAATTAAACAGCACAATTAAGAATTAAACCCAGCCTCCCCCCTTAAATTCATTACTATAATCTAAACCCCAATAAAATTTACCAAATTACAAAACCAAAATCAAAATCAAACAATGGAAACCTTAGCACCAGCTTCTTCAAGCTGTTTCTTAGCATCTTCAGCATCTTCCTTAGAAACACCTTCCTTCAATTTCTTAGGCAAACCTTCAATCAATTCTTTAGCTTCTTTAAGACCCAAACTAGTCAAAGCCCTAACAGCTTTAATAACTGCAATTCTAGCATTACTTGGAACTTCATCAATCGATACATCAAATTCGGTTTTCTCTTCTACGGCAGCAGCAGCTTCCGCACCACCAGCACCCGGTGCCGCAACAACCGCAGCAGGTGCGAATGATGCTGCCGATACTCCTAATTTGTCTTGAAGCCAATCCACGAGAACCCTAGCTTCCTCGAGTGTAAGGCTTGAGAGTTGAGTACCCAATTGCTCGATTTTTTCTGGGGTTTCGACAGCGGAAATTGGGCGGAGACGAGTAGAAGAGAATGAGAGATTGGTGGATGTGCGGAAAGGAAATTGAAGGGTTGGTTGATGTTTTGGGAAGGAAGAGTGGGTTGGGTGAGAACGGAGAGATGGGAGATTGAGGGTAGCCATGGTTGTTGATGCCATTGATGGGAAATTGGAGGAGAGAATGAGATAAGGTTAGGATAGTGAAAGAGTTAAGAGATAGGACTACAACACTGAAGAGTCTAAGGGAGTAAATGAGGATTTGAAGAACTTTATATATGGCGTAATAAACTACCTCCAAATTTTTTATTGGTTTATGTAGTGTTTGGAAACAAGTATATTTCAAATTATAGATTTCAATTATGAAATCATAAATGAAGGATTGAGAATGACAAGGTTTGGGTAGTAATTCTCAAATCGTCAATTTTAACTACTTTGAAAACAATGGTGGAATTTGATCCAAATCCAAATTTTAAAATTTTTGATTTGCCAAACAATAGAATTTAGCCAATTCCATATTTCCAAATGAAATCATGGTTCCCAAACATGGCATTAATGTATTTGTCGGATTATTTATATTTAAAGTTATACAAATTATAAAAAGTTTGATATTATAAAAATATGTGACAAAATGAATAAAACTAAATTATTATTATAATTTTTTTTTGAAATGCACCTGTTTATATTAAAGAAGATCAATAGTGACTAAAGATACAAGAGTTTGCGGGAAAGGGTGCAAATAAATCGTGTCACCTACAGTACCCACATTCCACCTAACAACCATATGGGCCGTAGTGTTTCCACTACGACGTACAGCACTGCTCCTAAAACCTCCAAAATAAGGAATTAAAGACAGAATACGCTCTAGCAGTACATAGAACGGGGAGCATCCCTTAGATGCATTGGTGCAAGCCTTGGATACAGCAGCATTGTCTCCTTCCAGGTGAATTTGATTATAACCCATTCTAAGAGCCAACTCCACGCCAAATAAAGTAGCAGCTAACTCACTGACCTCAGTTGCCCACGAAGCCGGGACACGACGAACACCTACGGCCAGGAGTTTCCTATGTGAGTCTCTACAAACAGCACCTAGACCCCTATCCACACCAGCTGCGACGTGCGCATCGACATTGATTTTGACCCAGTTGGGCTCTAGAGGGGCCCATTGTGAAGGGATGGGTACCAAGCATCTTCGAGGGGCGAAGACTTTTGTAGCATAGAGGTTGTAATCCTGAACCATCTTTGTGAAGCTGACCACTGTGTCGACAATGTGTTTGGGACAATTCTCGAAAATCACTTTGTTTCTTCTAAACCAAATTGCCCACATAGCTGTAGCAATCAACATAAAGGTGTCCTTTGAGTTATTCTCCAGCAGCTATCGGAAGAAATCCATAAAAGAAGTCCTAGGGGCCCGAAGGAGCAGCAGCCCCGCAGGATGATCCTCCCACACCTCCTTATTCTTGATACGATCCATAAGTGCATGGCAGGTAGTTTCTTGCTCCAGTTGGCATCTATCACAGAGAGGAGATTGAGCTATGTGTCGTCGAAACCGTTCATGGTTCGTTGCAAGACTCCCTCTACAGGCGCGCCAAAGAAAGTGGCGCATCTTCGGTGGGCATTCAAAATTCCACAATTGTTGCCACATTTTACCACCCGTCTGCCCATTTGTATGAGGTGTAGTAATCCCAAGTCGCCCTAACCAATAGCCTGATTTCACCGTATATCGACCATCTTTCGTGTGTAGCCAATAAAGACTATTCGTGGGCCAGCTCATTGATAAGGGAATACTCAGAATAGCCTTTTGATGTCGTCTTCCATCTCCAACCCATGTGCCTCAAGGTTCCAATGCCCTTCGTCCAAGTTTATGAGATTACTAACCTGCAATGACTCATCTGCTGAAGTGTGATGTACCAGACTTCGTGTACCTCCCTGCGTAGGAATCCATTTATCAGTGAATGGGTTGATGGACACACCATTTCCAACTCGCCAGCATAAACCTTCGTTGAGAAGAGATTTTGCCCCCCATAAGCTCCTCCAAGTGTAACTAGGATCATGCCCTCGCATCGCATTTAGAACATCCGAATGTTTGTAGTAACGAGCTTTAAGAATAGAAGCAAGGAGAGGGCATTCACCACCATGTATCCGCCAAACTTTTTTAGCCAAGAGAGCTGTGTTAAAACACCCTATATCACGAAAGCCCATGCCGCCCATATGCTTTGGGAGCCAAAGACTCTCCCAACTATGCCAATGCATTTTGGAGTTTCCATTATTCGAGCCCCACCAGAATTTTCTCACCATAGCCTTTATTTCATCAACAACTCCTTCCGGTATGCAAAAGATGCTCATAAGGTATGTCGGGATGGATTGGATAACAGCCTTGATGAGTACTTCCTTGCCCGGGCGTGATAGGAATTTTTCTTTCCAGCCTTGGAGCTTCTTCCATATCCTTTCCTTGATGCTTGCAAAGATGGTTTTCTTCGAACGCCCCACTATAGTAGGACGACCAAGATACTTTTCATGACGATCCACTTCAGAAACACCAAGAGTTGTTGTGATCACCTCGCGTAAGCTGGGTCGAACATTCTTGCTGAAAGAAATTTGTGTCTTATCATAGTTCACTTTTGGACCGGAAGCTCGCTCATAAGTGCTAATGATGTTAGCAATATTGGAGCATTCCTGCACAGACGCATTAGCAAAAATGATACTGTCGTCAGCGAAGAAAAGGTGGGAAACAGTAGGAGCACGTCTACATACACGGACACCATGGATGTCCTTCAACCTTGCTGCACGAGATAGAAGACATGAAAAGGCATCAGCACACAGTAGAAACAAGTAGGGGGAGATGGGGTCCCCCTGACGGAGCCCACGTGATGGTTTGAGGCTGCCAAAAATGCCCCCGTTGAGTTTGAAACTGAAATGCACACTAGAGATACAACTCATGATGCGTTGAACCCAATCGTCACTAAAACCCATGTGCAGCATCACCCTTTCTAGGAAAGACCACTCAACGTGATCGTATGCCTTGCTCATATCCAGTTTGATAGCCATAGAGTCCTTCGAGGAGGAGGATTTGCGCTTCATCGAATGAAAAACCTCAAAAGTAATGAGAGCATTATCCTTGATTAGGCGCTTCGGGATGAAAGTTGTTTGGTTTGGAGATATGATGTCGCCTAAGAACGGTTTTAGCTTGTTAGCCATCACTTTTGAGATAATCTTGTAAATCACATTACAGCAACTGATGGGCCGGAATTCCGTTATGCGCTTTGGATCTTTGCACTTTGGAATCAAAGAGATACATGTGTTGTTGATACCGTCCAAAGCGATCAAGCCGTTCCACCACTGTTTCACGAGATGTATAATGTCACCCTCCACAATATCCCAGAAGTGCTGATAGAAGAGAACATGAAAGCCATCAGGTCCCGGAGCTTTGGTTGGATGCGTTTGGAAGAGAGCCTCTTTGATTTCAGCTGCAGTGGGTTCACGATCCAGCATAGCATTCATCTCCTCCGACACAACCCGCGTCAAGCCAATGAGAGCATCATCCATGTCCTGCGGCATGTCAGTTTCGAAAATTTGAGCAAAGTAATTACCAATGATTCGCTGCATATCACGTGGGTTAGTCTTCCACGTATCTCCCTTATCCATCAAGCCTTTAATGGTATTTCGTCGTCGTCTTGAGCTAGCCTTGTGATGGAAGTATTTTGTGTTTTTGTCCCCATCTCTTAGGTCTTTTGCACGCGCTCGCATGAACCAATAGGAATCCTCCATGCGGTGTAGATCGTCGAGCTCTTCACACATGGATTTGCATGTCTGTAAAGTACGGGCATCCGGAGCACAGTTCTGCAATTTCGAAAGGTTTTCTCGGTTTTTTTGATTTTCTTTCGAAGCTCCCCAAACTTCGTCTTCGACCATTCTGCAAGACCTTGAGCACAAGTATCGATTTTTGTTTGAATACTACTCCCATCCCACGTTTTCCACAAATCTGCCACAATTTCTTTGCAACCTTCATCAGACAACCAGAGAGATTCAAATCTGAACGGTTTCGTCGAATCTTCCTCACGCACCGTGTATGTCGCTTCAAGAAGGATAGGCGAATGATCAGACTTATGCATGGGAAGATGACGAACTTCAAAAGATTGATAGAGCTCGAACCAGGCAGGTGTCGCTAGGAACCGATCCAGTCGCTCTTTGATATGAGAAGCCGAGCTATTCCCCCTGCACCATGTGAAAGATCCACCTCTATACCCCAAGTCTTTGAGATCACACGCATCGATGCAATCACGAAAGGCAAGCATATCAGAATTACATCTAGCATTACCTCCCATCTTTTACCACGAACTCACAATTTCATTAAAATCCCCAAAAAACAGGCATGGTCCTCGAGCAGCATTGCGAAAGGACCGCATGAGGTCCCACGTTTTGTACTTCTGAGATCGTTCCGCCCAACCGTATATCCCACAAGCATGCCATCTATCAACCCCATTTGGCTCTGCTACTTCCACCATAATGTGATGATTTGAGTACGACAAGAGTGTAACATCATACCCATTCCACCAAAAGCCCAATCCTCCAGAGTTGCCAACATTACTCACACAAAAACCATAATCAAAGCCACAGCTCAACCGTATCTTATCTAATTTCTCCCTAGTAATCAATAACAAAAACAAAATCTGGTCTGTAACGCCAACACCAATTTTTAATGGTTTTAACTATCGCGGTATTGGCTAACCCTTGACAGTTCCAACTCAAGAGTTTCATTGTTGTTCACGGGGTTGGTCATCGCCAACTCCCGCTACTATGTGTTCCGTTTTCGTATCCCCATTCTCTCCGGTTTTTGTCTTCTTTTGATCAAAATCAGCATCCTCCATGATAATATCTTCCTCCATCGGTTTACGTTTCATACCACTGTCCTCGTAGCTTGTTTCTAGACTCAAAGGTTTAACAACAGTAATGGTAGGATTCGATCTCCTCGAGATTGTCACTTTTCTTCGCCAAAAAGGAGAGAACTTAAGCGTAATCTCTGATGGAACAGTTTCATTGGAGATTTCTTGGAGAAGAAGTAATCGTTGTTCAAAGCACCAAGGCCGCCCAACCATCACCCTATCCTTGTCTTGCCAATGTAGAAATTGGAAAATGAAAACATTTTCTCCCATAGATCGTATAATAACTTCATCTCTCAAGTTCCAGACATGGTTCATTGTTCGCTTTAGGGCATCGAAGTTAACAGGTTTTTCAGTGAGTAACTTCCCTACCAAGCGATGAACAATTTTCTCGTCCTTCTTATGATCTTCTGATATGGCACTGAAATCCACTACATCCTCGTTGTCAGGCGCTAACTGTAACCGGGAACATTTGTCTGTGATGTCTTCCGCCATGAAGCAGAAGAAACTGACAGTAACTGTCACTAAGACAGTAGAAAACCCTAGAAAACTAGAGGGGAAAGTCTAGAGATCTAGAGAGAGAAGCCCTATCTAGAGAGAATTAATTGCGAGTTACAGCCTTAATGTTTATAGGTTTTGCGAATCACAGCCTTGATTTTTTTTTTTGCGAATTACAGCCAACATGTTTTAAAATGGACCAGTGTTTAGGCCAGGTGACCGGTTCCGTACAGAAATTACTGTTGACCACCGGTTTTACCTTTGACTTTCATTTTGTCTGATTTTACTTTTTTTTTAGTTTTCTATTTTCTTTTTTCATTTAATTTTTTTTTCTCATTCTCTCTCTTTCTTCTTCCCCAATTACCTCCAAAATCTCCTTCTCCTTCTTCTTCATCTTCTTTATTCATATTCTTCATCAAAGTCTCCATTAATTTTTTTAATGAATTTTTTTCTCGTTTATAAATACTTGTAGTAGTTTTTCAAGTTGCCACTTGTCACCATTGTCACCCTTATCTCCCAGCCCCTTCCTCCAAGTCCAAGTTTCAAGTCCCAAGTCCCATCCTAGACGGTTAATTTTGCTCAAAAAATGGTTCCAACAATTTAATTTAATTTTAGATGAACAATTAATTCGAAATTCCTAAACTAATAATCTTGTTTTCTCTAAACCCAGATAGTTGAATCGTTTTATAGAAGTTTTATTGGCTTTGAAGAATCTAATCATAAATGTTCAGTGAGGTAACGCTTTTGGTGAAAAAACGTCAATATATTTGCCGCTATTTTTGTCATCTGCATCGACATTTTCATGGAGGTGGAGATGGTGAAGAGGAGGTGATGGTGATTCCCTTTGGACGCGAAACTGATGATCCCTTCTATATAGATTTGCTTGAGCCTCGTAGGTGCAAATTAGAGAGAAAACCTTTTCCGACCCCGTGAATATTTTGATAAAAAGAGCTAAAGAAGAAAGGGAATTGATGAAATTGAATCCGTGTCAAGTTCTTAGGAGAATCACGGGATGAAGAATAGGGAAGAAGAAGATGAAGAAGAATAGTCTATTGTACTTGTTCTAAGATGAAGAAGAATAGTCTATTGTACCTGTTCTAAGAAGAAGAAGATGAAGAAGAAGATGATGAAATTGAATCTGCATCGACAAGTTTATTGGGCGAGAGAATCACTTCGAAAGGGCATCTCCAAACTTCTCACCATTGTACCTGTTCTAAGATGCAGGTAAGTCTAGTCATTTGAACTTCTGATGAAGAATAAGGATGAAGAAGATGAAGAAGAAGGAGACATTGGAGCTAATTGAGGAAGAAGAATGAAAGAGAATGGAAAAGAAAAATTAAATGAAAAAAGAAAAAAAAAACTAAAAAAAAAATCAGAAAAAATGAAAGTTAAAGGTAAAATTGGTGGTCAATGGTAATTTCTGTACGAAATCGGTCACTTGGCCTAAACACTGGTCAATTGTAAAACATGGTGGCTGTAATTCGAAAAATAAAACTAAGGTTGTAATTCGCAAAACCCATAAATATTAAATTTGAAATTCACAACTAATTCATCTTAAAATTACCAACTTTCTCTCTCGCTTTGAAAAGTTCCATTTTTTATTTTTTAAACTGAATTTTTTAAAGGGAAAAGTGTCAAAAATTACCTAATAAAAATTATTTTTTCAAAAAGGTACCTAATAAAAAAATATTTTCAAAACAATACCTAACAAAAATTTTTCTTTTCAAAAGAGTACCAACTAACATGAGTTAAGTTTTCGTTATCTTTTTGTCCATCTTTAAAAGTACCTAATAAAATTTTCTTTTCAAAAGTACCTAATAAAATTTTCTTTCAAAAAGTACCAGAACAAACATAATTATCAATACAAAAATATAATATATAACTCTAAAACATCATCATAAAAGTTCAACATCACCCAATACAAACCCATAAGAACATCATCCAACACAAACCTAGAGTACCAAGTAACTGTTGGTGTTAAGTTGACCGTTTATTAAAAAAAATTTATTAGGTACTTTTTGACACTTTTTCATTATTATTATTATTATTATTATTATTATTATTGTATTTGTATTGGATGATGTGTGAACTTTTTATGGATAATGTTTTTAGAGTTATATATTATACTCTTTTGAAAAGAAAAATTTTTGTTAGATACTTTTTTAAAGAAAAAAAAATTTATTAGGTACTTTTTGACACTTTTCCTTTTTTAAAAAGATTTTTTGAACCGATAACCTGGTCAATTGGTTAATAGATCGTCTTGGACCCCTTTGATTTTTTTAATTTACATTTATTTTATAATTACTATCATTAAAAACAAAATATTCTTCCTTCCACTTTCTTTTTTCTTTATCTTCTATTAAAATGGTTGTTGAATTCAAAATCTTTATCCTTTTATGTTTTCTCTTTCCTTCGAACATGTTCAATTTGCATAGTAGAATTCCATTAAAATGGTAAATTAATAAAAGGGAAATTCCACATGGTAGCATCCAGTTTTCATGAAATGCCAATGGTAGCATTTTTTAAGAAAATTCCACATGATAGCATCCAGTTTATGCAGAAACTAATTGCCGTAGCATTTTCCATTAAGTTCTTGTTAAATTTCGTTAAATTCATCATTTTGTCATTATAAAGTTATTTTACTCGTTTAAAAATGACACGATCGTGTTATTTTTAAACGAGTAATATTAATGTCGCTCAATAAATCGTCTCATTTTTAAACGAGTAATATTAAGGTCGTTAAATAGACCGTGTCATTTTTTAATGAAAGCAAAATTATTACAATATTTATGGGCGTTAATAAATTTAACGGTAAATTAAACGTTAAATTGGTGAATCAAATGTTAAAATGGTGAATTAAACAAAAAATTGGATGCTACCATGTGGAAAAAACTTATAAAATGATGAATTTAACGGAATTTAACAAGAACTTAACGGAAAATGCTACGGCAATTAGTTTCTGCATAAACTGGATGCTACCATGTGAAATTTTATTTAAAAAGTGCTACCACTTGCATTTCATAAAAACTGAATGCTACCATGTGGAATTTCCATTAACAAAATAGTCAACATTTTTCTTTTACTTTCTTTTAGTTGAAACATAATCACAAAATTAAAACAATTAATTATAATTATGGTGAAGAAAAAAAATTAACTAATATGAATAAGGGAAATTTCACGTGATAATCCTAAAGTTTTGGATTTTTCACGTGGTAACCAAAACTTTTAAAAAATTCATGCAATAACCCTGAGGTTACCAAAGTGTTCTAGCGTGACCTTATTGCACTTAAAACGTTAAGCAAATGTGAATTTTGAAGTTTTAAGGTTGTTATATGCCTATTTATGAGAACACAATTTCAAATGTCATCAATCTCAACCTTTTCCCCAAAACATAAACCTTCAATCTACCATCTTTGGATTTAGGGGAAAAAATATAATTTGGATGAAAAATAGTAGAGTTAGGGTTTATGTATTGCGGAAAAAAAGGTTAAAACTGATGACATTAGAAATGATGAATCGCATAAATAGCCACACAACAGCCTTAAAGCTTCGAATTTGACGTTTGCTAACGTTTTATGCAAAAAGGTTACGGTGGAACAATTTGAATTTTTTTAAGTTTTGATTAGCACGTGAAAAACCCAAAACCTCAGAGTTACCACTTTGAATTTCCCTATGCATAAATATGACTAATAATCATATTCTATAGCATATCAAAACATATTGGATCTTACGATCGATCCTATGATTCAATCCGATTAATTTTACACAAATTCTTACTTGAGACCGTTTATACAATAGATGTCTCTAGTTTTGGGCTAGCCTAATTTATAAATAAAAAAAACTGATCAATGATTTTGTAAATTAAAAGGGAGATATGGACTGGACTTTTAAGAGACGTCTATACTATAGACGTCTATACTATAGACGGTCTCTCAAAAGAGGACCTATTAATTTTAATCTTACCCTCTTATCGATCTCAGGTAGGATTCCAATTCTAAGATCGAATCAATAAACGGTAAATTTAAATATCATCAAAGATGAACATTAAAATTTCTCTTGCTAGCGCATTTCGCTTAATACTAACAATGCCAATGGGACAAGAAATCCAATTACCTAACTTAACTCAATAAAAGAAAATAAGAAATCCAGGCTAAAAGTCTGTTATTGTAGGATTCGAAATTTAAATAAACAGGAACCATTCCCAGATCCCAGGAAACAACCAAGACCACCATAGCATTTGACTCTTCTACACTGAAAACAAGTGTACTAAAAAGTATATGCAACCAAAACAGTAAACAGGGAGCAATCTTTACAAAGAACCTAAAAGATCTCTCTCTATATATATATCCAAAACCAAGTAAATATTTCAATACCAAACTAGGATGATGAAGGCTTCATCTTCTTCACCTTTTTCAACAGCTCTTTTACTTCATTTTCAAGGTTACATTTTGCCTCCTGTGACATCTTACCATCCTTGTTTGCCGTCTTTCCTAACATCGATGACAAAGATTCGAGCTTTTGCCTGATAGAGACCACTTCAGGAGGTTGTTCACTCGGGGGATTCACAGCAGGAGGTTTGGCGGGCGATTTGGTTTCACTTGTTGCCTTGGAAGCTTTCATTTTCTTTTTGTTCTGCACGTCGACTTTCTTTCCCTTTGACGCTGTAGGGTTTAGGATTTTGTAGCTTACTTTCACGTTTCCAAAAGGGGCGCTCTTTCGCATTGTCTTCATTGCAGCTTTGGCAGAAGAACGAAGAGCAAACACTATCTTTGCTGTCGATGATTTTGCAACTATCTCGGTTTCTGACTTGTTCACGTCACCAAACTTGGAACACATTTCTATGATAGCTTCCTTTGTTGGCATGGAGAAACCTGCAGGAAATGTAATCATAAGGGCTGTGGATGATGAAGACAGCCCACAGGGTACTTCATGTTCAGCCTTTGGCTCCAACTTCGGTTTTTCAGCCTTCAAGGCACTCTTTTTAACGGGTTTTGACTTGGGTTTCCGCTGATCACCATCATTCCGAACCTTTTGGTTGGATCCATGCTTGGTACCTGAAGAATCGCTTACTCTCTTTCTCTTGTAGGAACTATGGTCAGGCCCATCTTTGTAGTTCGAGTTCCTGTAGGAATATAGAAATCCCTTGATCGAATCAATGGACTTGTCATTCTTTAAAGATAGTGGATCACGAGCAGCTGAGTGAATTTCTCTAAGAACACAATTCAAAGAACCAATACTTTTCACGGGCCCAGCAACTTCAGAACTCGGAGTTGACTGGTTTCCATTGTGATCTGCATGATCGGTCTTCACACGCTTGCAACTTGAGTCCTTGGACGACCTCTGAAACTTTTGAGAACTACATTTTGCTAAGCGAGGGGAGCCCACAAACTTATCAGATTCTTTGTCCATCTTCTCGCCTGTCTTGGTAACATCAGAATACGCGAGACCAGCTTGATCTGACCCATTTTCAGAACACGAACTTCTTTGTCTTTGCAGCTGCATTGTGTAGGGAGGAGACAAGTACTTGCTCAATTTCCTTTCTCTCGGAGAGACCCTCCCATATACTTCCTCAACCATAGGTCCACTATTAATGCTCAGGCTGATACTCTTTTTATTTACCTTAGCCACCATGTCCTTTTTCTGTTGCTTTTCTGTCTCACTTCCATCTTTTGTCTTCCTCGCACTTGACCGAGTCATCACTTGACTTTCAATTTCGTCATTAGTCTTCCGCTTTCTCCTCCCAGACATTCCAATTAACTTCCCTGATTGCTCCTCATCTTTTCGATCACTGTCATTTCCAACCACCTCACGCACGGATGATTGATCCTCATCAGGAACCCGCCGTCTCTTCTTTCTAGATTTCACCACTGACTTACTTACGGGTGTTTCTCCGTCACTTCCATTCATGTTCCTCTCCAACTCATTTCCCGTGTCTACTACTCCCAACAGCTCAGTAATGGTCTTAGATTTTCTTCCTTTCTGAGAGGTATCAAGCAGTGTCAGCGACAGCAACAACCCATTTTGTCCTTGATTCTGACTTACAGTCCCTATGTTATAATCCCCATCGTCCGGACCACGAAAACCAGTTTCACTAGGCACACACTCTCTATCCTCAGGATCTTCAATGCTCATGGGTTCACAACATATAGGTAAAGAGTAGCCAAACTTCGCATGAAAAAAGGCCGATAACCAACTCTTTAGCACTGTTAGCTCGAGTGTATTCATTACAAAACCACAAGTCGCCAAACGTTTGATATCAGCAAGCAATGCTGATGGAGTACATTGATCAGCTGAATACATGGAAATCCCTTTCTCAGGGACATAAACCCCTTGTTTGACACCCCCATTCACAACAAAAGGCAGAGAACTTCCTTCTTTAGCTCTTGCACATGAACAAGTCAATTGTAGCTTAAAAAGAGTACCAAACTGATTCAAAGCTTCCATTACAGCACTATCAAAGGTTTTCAAACTGCTTTGCTTAGACATCTCTTCAAAATTCTCTTCAAAAGGCTTCAAGTGACAAGGATCACACCAAGCAAATGTTCTATCCCCAAAATATGCAACTAAAAGCTGCCCTTCATGCTTGTACTTCAAAGCAAATTCCGATGCATCCGAAGGGTCATATATCCTCCCAGGCCACCAAGGATGACTCTTAATCTTTCCCCAAACAAAATCCCCAACAGAAAAAGTATTCTCTTCATCATCTTCATCAGCATCATCCCTTGCTTGTCGCTTAACCTCCACATTCACACCCTCAATATCCTCTTTCTTAGCTCGATTCCTCGTCCTCAGAGCAATGCTACCCAATTTTGCACCAGACCCACTATTTCCATCCAAATTCCCATCTCCATTTCCACTAAATTTAACATAATTACTCTCTTTTGACATCTCACCACTATCATTAACAATACTTTCCTCATTCTTCCCAGTCGAAAGCTCCTTAGAAACGCCTACATCTTCCCCACCGACACTACCATCAACGGAATTAACAACCTTAACACTTTGTTCTTCCAAAACCCCACAATTATTTCCCTGATTTTTCGTAATTTGAGTACTCATACAAGTTGAATTTGTCAAATCTAACTTACAGGATTCTTCCTTTAAAACAGAAGAAACTGTTGACTTTTCAACCTCAACTAAGGGGTTTTCTATTACCATCTTATCATCCTTGTTATCCATTTATGGAACGTATAACCCTAAATTTCCTCCCCAAAAATCAAACCTAATTCAAACACAGAAGAAAATAAAATTCCAGTCAAATGTTTAATCTTACATGAAATCAAATCATAACCGGCAATTTAAAAAGAAAATAAAAAACCCATAAATGTATAAAATCTCAAAAACACGATTAAATTTATAAAAAAAAAAACCCATAAATAAAATAAAGACAAAAAACAATCCACAAAAACTTTATTTGATATTTTTAAGGTTGTAAAGAAGAGAGAGGAAGAGTGGTATTACCTGCTTAAAGAGAGAATTTGGAAATCTCCACAGCAGCAGCTCAATGGCTTGACTTGCGTTATTATTACAAAGCCCGAAGATATTTCACGCCTCTCATTTTATTTTGTTTGAACTTCCTGAATAAAGTAGAACTACCTCTGGCTCTGCTGTCATAAACCCTTGTTTCTTTCTTGTATACACCTCCATCCACTTTTAATAGTTCTTAATTAATAAACGTTATTTGTAAATCGCCATAAAAAAAAAAAAATAATAAATAAATAAACAAATTTAAAAAGGTAAATTAATTAAAATCATAAAACTTTCATCCTATTAAATTCTACCTCATAATGATGATTTGTTTACTTCACAAATCACCGTTATTTAGTAAAACCTTATCATCCATTTCTATAGGATAATATAAGAAATGTTCACAGAAATTAAGTAAAGTTAAATCTTTTAGATAAAGGATATTATTTTGTTGAATAATAAAATTAACAGATAAAAGTAGTAAGCATTAAAAACTATATATAGTAAAGTTAATGGAAATAATATAGAAATCACAAAGTTAAAATTATAAAATATCTTTTAGATACAGGATATTATTTTGATTTATTAATGGGATAAGAATTCTCTTTATTATCTTTTAGATAAATGATAGAATCACATAAATAATAAAATTAACACATAAAAGTAGTAATCTTTTAGATAAAGGATATTATTTTAATTTCTAATTATTTTCCAATTTCTAAATTATATTTCTTTGAAAAGTTAAAATTATTGATGATAAAGAGAATTTGTTAATATTTATGTAAAACCCTAAGGACTATAAATACCATTACCCATAAAATAATCAAATAAAGTTAGTGAAAAAAAATTTGGGACTATAAAAAAAAAATCAAATTATGGTATTTAAGGATAATTTTGTCAAAAAATCATACAAAATTTTATTTTTGTTGTATAATAGAAAAAAGTAGATTGAATGAAAGAGTGTCATTTGTCATTTTTTTATTTGCCAACAATTAATGGTAGGAAATTTAAATCAGTTAATTAAATTATCCAATTTGGTTTCACTTTAATGATAGGAATTTTAATGGCGGGAATTTGAAATCAGTCATTACAAAAATAAAAATTTGCTTACACTTGAATGGCGGGAATTTTAAATCAGTCAATAATTATTCCTTTATAAAAATACAAAATTTGCTTATACTTTTATGGCAGAAATTTTAAATCACTCAATAAATCATCCGATTTGATTTCACTTGAATGACAGAAATTTTAAACCAGTCAATAATTATTCCTTTACAAAAATAAAAATTTGGTTTTATTTTAATGGTAGAAATATAAAATCAGTCAATAAATCATCCCACTGGAATGTATGAAGCAATCAATTTTTATATAACATAATTATTCATTTATAAAAATAAAAATTTGGTTTCACTTCAATGGCATGAATTACAAGACAAATTGACTATTTGACCAACTTAATTATTTGCTCATACCAGTTCTCTTTTCTTAAACTTTAAGTGTTGGTGAATAATATTTTCAATAGTAACCATGAACTTAAATTACATTCAAGAGAAATGAAATATCTATAGTAATCTTCCATTGTTAAATTACATTTTCAATAACAAATTAATTTTCTATAAACTCTTTATTAACAATCTATTTTGTGTTTCTATATATTTAATTCTTTTTCAATTACAATATACGTATGTAAATACTTTATTACGCACTTTCATTTAATATTTTCGTTTGTCTAAATTTCATTAAAAAATTAACGTATTTTTATTCATACATTACTCGGGTTTCTATCCTAGTATAATATAAAATAGAAAATTTTTTAATAGGAACACATAGAACTATCCAACGAGTAAATTGGAAACATGAAATAGCTACGGAAGAAGTAGTATAATTTTTATCCCATTAGATTGTAAAATTTGGCAAATGAGTCATTTGTTCAAACAAACCAAAGTTTAGGTCATTTATTATAATTACGTTTTATGACTACATCATTTTTACATAATTTTAAGTTCATTAAATCAGATCAAAATCAAAATCGGTTACACGATCAAGTCGTTGGTTCAGTTTAGAACACATCTTCCTTTGACTTAACCTAATTTAGGCCTTGTTTCGTCATGTTACATTATAAACTTATTACTTATTCTTATTGAAATAAGATCAATTGAAATCGGATTAGACCAAATTAGATTAGACTAGAATTATTCAGATCAGATTAGAAAGTTTCATACCAAATCAAAGCAGACTAGACCAGCTCCTATTAGATCAAACCAAATCAAATTAAACTAAATCAAATCAAATCAAATCATAATTAATTATTATTATTATTATTATTATTATTATTATTATTATTATAAAAAAAGAAACTTTCCATTAAACAAAACAAAGACAAGTACAAAGCACAAGAAGACTTCAACCTTGTTTTTGCATCAGTATAAAGAAGAGACTCACCTTCAGGAAGGGTTGACTCAGCTCACTTTTCATGTGCATAAGCATAAGCTAAGGAAGAAGGCACCTCGCAGCAAAGAGACAAATCAAGCCATACAAGGAAACTAGGAAAACAAAAGTCTACACTATTTATCAGAGTGATGCAAGGATAAAGCAATTTTTCTTTCTCTAACATCTTATCAGATTCTTTGCATCACAGCTGCAATATTACTCATGCTAAAATCCCAGATTGCATCATTTCGAGTTCTCCAAATGTGGTAGCATAGACTATATAGAGACTAGAAATGGTCACTTTCTTTTTCATACCTGAAACATTCCATTTCTTTCTAGTCAGTATTTCTAAATTGAAGTTAAGCAAGGCAATACCTAACCAGTCAGATAAGGCAACTAAACACACAATTGAAAAAACAGGTGTTTCGAACACATAGGGCTGCTATCATCGTCAATAAGCCTAAATTTGATGAGCTTGTCACGGGTCTTGACTCTTGAGGTTGTTTTGGTATTATTATTATTATTATTATTATTATTATTATTATTGTAGGATACAAGATTACTTTCTAAATTAATTACAACTCACTTTGCTTATAATTCTTCTGGGTAATTTTGTTTGGGTATTGCTACCAAGTACTTTCCATCTCTTCTTCCGGCGGTTTATCTCCCATACTTTTATTTCTTTGTTTTATTCCTTCTTTCTTGACCTTAATCATGGTAAAAATTACAAGTAATAAAAATACACAAGTCATTACTAATCTAGCCTCAATCTATTTTCTACACCCTATAGATTCTTGCCAAAAGATCATGTCTAAGGCTTTAATGGGATAGGATTCAAAGTTTGGAAAAGTGTCACATGATCATGGTTCTATCACTACCTATAGGTTTTGTTGATGGCACAATTAAAAGATCCACTACCAATCCCATAGCAACAAAAGCGTAGGATAGATTATAGAGTCAATAATATTATTTTGGTCCGAGTTGTTTTCAGTTATGGATAATAAAATGAGAATACACTCCAATGGCACAAAACTGCTAAACATGTCTGAGACGAGTTGGTAGAAAGGTATGTCCAATCATCTTGGGCACAAATATATTCCATTAAAGACTACGCAACGCTTCATATTCATCTGGTGAATCTGTAGAGATATTTTTTACAAAATTTAAAATAAAGGGCCTTTAAGACGAGGAGTTAGACAACACTGACCCTATTGTTCATGTGGTTTGACCAAGAAGACATTATAGTTTGAAGAAGAGTGCAGTTGCTTATAGTTTGAGTTCCAAATATCAAAATGTAAGTAACATCTTGATGATGAAAGAACTACCCACAACTGCTAAAGCTAACATGATTTTGATGCAAGAACAAAAGCTTAAGGAACTTAAGCAAAGAAATTAACAATGAGCCTTAAGAAATACCTTTAACATGTAAAATTGAAAATAAAAACAAACTTCAATGGTTAGAATAAGAAATTTTCTGACTTAAAGTAAGAAACAAAATGTTTCTTATCTATGAGCATTGTAAGATGTACGGACATAGTATTGACAGATACTATAAAGACAATGGTTACCCTCCTAATTACAAGCCAAATTCTTGGTGAAAATATGGGTAAAATAAGGCTAATGTTGTCCATGCTAATTCTAAGGATGCAAACAATTTAAATATATAGACACAAAATTGAATCTTGAGCAATACAATCAATTTCTATGGTTATTAAGAAAACAACATAAGACATACAATAATACTAAAGATAATACTCATTAATTTGCTATTGCACACTTTATTGATATATATTGTTTGAATTCTTGCATTTAAAGTTAGTGGATTATTAATAGTGGTGCCTCTAATCACCTATTATGATATAAAGTTGTTTGATTCATATGAGGCATTAACTTTAATCCACCTTGTTGAATGAAGACCCAATTCCCACAATGTCGATGACGACTTTGAGCATCTCGTAGCTCACGTCTTGTCTTGCACACTCAAGACTGGTGCGGAGTGTGGCGTGGGAAGTGGAGCGCTAAGATTTGGGTCTCTTGACCAAGTGTTGAATGTTGATGATTTGAAAAAGTTTGTGCAAGGGAATGAGAGTCTTGATGATGCCATGGCTCGAGGGCGGCTGGGTGGACAACAAGTCCAAAATTGTCTAGTGAGCATTGAAGGGGATGCTCGACTTGTCGAGCTATATGGCTCGAGTTGAGCTAATCTATAGCAAAATCCAAAAGCCACTGTCAAGGTGCTCGACCGGGTCGAGCGTATCCAGCTCGGGTCGAGCGATTCTTCTAGTCCCAAATCAGAATGTTACTGTTTTGACGAGCGGTTTTGTTGGGGGGTTTTTAGCCTTTGACCCTAAGTCTCCCAATATGTCTTCGGACTATAAAAAGGGGTCTTAGGAGAGTGTTAGGGATAAGAGAGAACTAAATACAAAGGGTTTTCTAGGGTTTAACACCAAGAAAGTATACTCCATTGTATTAGGACTTTGTGTGGGAGATTGAAGTAAAGCTTCAATCTTTGCTTTGGTGGATTATTCTAAAGCTTGTAAGGTGAGTCATTAAGTAATATTGTTTATGTTAATGATAAGAAACTTTGTTTGAGGGGGAATTATCATCAGATACCTCATATATTCTTGTGTTTTGCTTCTCCTTTATTGTGCTTTGTTTTAGTGTTTGTTTTTGCATTATATTTGTGATTGTTTCTTCATCGTTTCTAACGCCCATTTACAACAATTGGTATCAGAGCTTTAGGTTAGATTTGTGGGTTGTTTTTTAGGTGAAAGTTTGTGTCTTTGGTGGAGAATCAATATGGGTAATGGTGCAAAGTTTCACATTCCATTGTTTAAAGGAAGGATGAACGTTTTGGTGTGGAGGAGCACCGTAAAGGACTTGTTGGTGCAACAAGGGATTGATGATGCTCTTAAGAAGACCAAGCCCACATCAATGGATGAAGGGAAGTGGGTGGCCATGAAGAACAAGGTGGTGATTACTATAAGATTTGCCATTGCACCCAACATTAAGTATAACTACTTGATGGAGACCGACCTCGATGTATTGTTGGAGAAGCTTTAAAAGGTGCATGCTTCGAAGTCTCTCACCAACAAAATGTGCTTGAGATAAGAGTTGTATGTAACACCCGAGATTTTAATGACGTAATTATTTAATATTTTATTAATTTTTGGAGATTTTACAATTATATAAAATTCTTTTTGAACTAGTCTTAATAAATTTCTTTCATATACGAATTTTAATGTTAACATATATTTATATTAAAATATAATTACGATTGCTAAAACACAGAAATTTGAATTGAAATTTATTAATTTATTAAAATTCGTGAGCACACGAAGGTTCCTCGCAAGCCCTCGCAAGAAGATAAATCAAGATGAATAAATAAATAAATAAATAAACAATGTAAAAGGGGGTTAGGGCTTGAGTGAGTACTCCTTCCCTCACTCAGCCAAGTCACGTCTCACTCTTTCCTCTCCTTTCTTCTTCTGCTTTTCTCTCCTTCCCCTCACTCCCCGTGCCACCCAAACAACCACCTCCCTTCTCCGAGTAGCACCACGGCACCAACCATGCCTCTCCCTCCACAAACAGTCGTGAGCCACCTAAGTAGCCATAGCAACAAGAAGTCGCCAAGGAGCAGCAGCAGAGCCACAAATGTGGTTGTTCCCGCGGCAGCAGCTGGCGTCCAGCACCACCACCGGCCCTTTGGGCTACGCCTGTGTCTCTACAACCGCACCAACTAGTTGACTCTTCACCCCATTTTCTAGTTTCACCATTGTAAGACTTTTTCTTCCTCCCTAATTAAATTTCTCTAGTTTTTAATTGAAATTTTATCATGCTTATGAGTTTTGGGTTGATTATGTATTAGTTTTATTGAATCTTTTTATGGGTAAGAGTATGATGGATGAACTGAACATATTTATGATTTAGGGTTTGAAGTGTGATTAAAATTTTGGGTTGTGTTGATTGTGTGTTAGTTTTTTTGAATCTTACTATGAGTAATAATTAAAGGATCTTTGAAATTAGTAACGGTGTAAGCTTTCATGTTACATTATGATGGTGTATCAGTTTATTGATTATTGTTATGGATAATGGTTAAAAGTATTATCTTTGAACATGAAATGACTAGGGTTTGGATTTAAAAATGAAATTATTAATGATGTGTGTTTATGCTATATTTTGGTGATGATTGATAAAAATAACCTCAAAAGTTGTTTGAAGACTTAGTCGATTAGTTATTGTTGTGATAATTAGTAATGGTGATGATTTTAGTTGACTATAAAAGTGATTTTTGATTGTTAAATTGGGAATAATAGCTACTAATTGTTGTGGGTTGATTGTTGCGAATTACAAATACTATTGTTAGGTTGTTATTGAAGTCATAATGCATAATGTTAGTAAGCCAAGAGTATAATGTCAACTTATTGTCGATGGTTACTAAAGTTACTTGTCGTGTTGTTTTGATTAGAGTTCGTTCTCGCTTTGGAGAATGTAACAAATGATTTCGTGTTTCGATAGATCTAAGATTTGCCTTAACGTTGTATTAGTGTTATATTAAAATTGTAAGGCTTATTTGTGATTATTATTTTTGGGCAACGCGATCAATATACTTAAAATTAGTTGATGAAAAGGAAAGATTCACATATGTTTTTACCTAAATTGATGAAAAGACTTATGTTGTGTTGAGCTAATGATTTTGACTTGTATTGAAGGAGTTGTGTGTGTGCTAGAGTAATCGAAAACTCATGTTGGATGGGTGATAGTGGTTACTTGGACATTTAGTTGGTATGACAAAGTAGTTAAGGAAACTTATTAGTTCTACTCCTAACTTATATAGGTGCCCATTTCATAAGAGGAAAGTAGAACCGTAGTTGGGTGACTTTTGTAACTTTTGGTCGTGCAGCGACGCCTTGCAGGTACGTACACGCAGTAATTAACCCTTACATGCATCTTGCATTGTATATTTATCGATATTGAATTGTTTTAAAGCATATGGTGTACACTATTTGTGAATTATCATCAAATGAAATATCGAAGTTATTGATTATATGATTTTCAAGTTTACCGATAGAAAACGATTCAAATATGCTAAATGTCGATGATGATTTAGAATGGGAGCAATTCCCTTATTAATGAGATTTGATTATTGTTAGTTGAAATAGTGAATGAGTTACTTATTGATAAGATTGGTTATTGCTATTTTGAATAGGAATGATTTGATTCCCTTGTTAGTAAGATTGGTTATTATTTGTTTGAAATGAAGCGAGTCCCTTATTAATGGTATTGTTTATTGTTAATTTGAATAGTGAATGGTTTCCTTATTGATGAGTTTGACTTACTTAAGTTTGAATGGGAATGAGCCCCTTAGAGATGGAATAAGAAAGTTGTTGGTTGTAATGTGAATGAGTCTCTTAGTGATGGAGTAAGAAAGTTGTTGTTTGTAATGGGAATGAGTCCCTTAATGATGGAGTAAGAAAGCTACTAGTTGTAATGGGAATGAGTCCCTTATTGTTGAGATATCAGATTTGTTCGATTATTGTGGCTCCCCTGGTTAGGGTACCCCAGTGGGTTTAGTTCCCGGAGGTAGGATCATCTGTAGATGGTCGCCGTACGGGGTATGTTCATACTTTACCATTGGGCGCCGGTATGGCCCGTCTACCTATATGACTCGAGTCGAGCTAATCTACAGCAAAATCCAGAAGCCACTGTCAAGGTGCTCGACCGGGTCGAGCATATCTAGCTCGGGTCAAACAGTTCTTCCAGTCCCAAATCAGAATGTTTATGTTTTGACGTGCGATTTTGTTGGTTTTTTACCTTTGGCCCTAAGTCTCCCAATATGTCTTAGGACTATAAAAAGGGGTCTTAGGAGAGTGTTAGGGAGTAAGAGAGAGCTAAATACAAAGGGTTTGCTAGGGTTTAACACCAAAAGAGTATACTCCATTGTATTAGGGCTTTGTGTGGAAGATTGAAGTAATGCTTCAATCTTTGCTTTGGAGGATTGTTCTAAAGCTTGTAAGGTGAGTCATTAATGTTATATTTTTTATGTTAATGATAAGAAACTTTGTTTGAGGGGGAGGTATCATTAGATACCTCATATATTCTTGTGTTTTGCTTCTCCATTGTTGTACTCTGTTTTAGTGTTTGTTTTTGCATTATATTTGTGATTGTTTATTCACCATCGCTAAGGCCCATTCACAACACACCTAAATTTTGTTAGTCAACAATCCACTATTTTATCGATGTGGGATCTTGTCTCACATGTGAAGTATTTCCAACAATCCTTGAAGGAACACAAGTTAAAATTAAAATTATCGGTGATATCACTTTAAGCAATGGTCTTAAACTTAAAAGAGTGTTATATGTACCAGGTTTTCAATATAATCTCATTTTAATTTATCCAATGATTGTGTAATAATATTAAATGTTTGATTTTCAATACTATTAATAATTGTATAATTCTAAAGCCCCTAGGGAAGAAAATTTTGCTTCATAGTAAAGCCAAGCAGAATCTCTATCATGTTCTAATAAACAAAATGTCACAATTGACTATTGATAATATAACTAGGGAAGTTTAGAAACATTACCCTACATTTCGTACTATATTGTTGTACTTAATCTTTCTTTACTTTCAAGTCTTCATGTAAACAAATTCAAAAATATGACATTTAAGATTGGGGCACTTACCACTTCATAGGATCAAAATTGTTTTTTAAAGTTTGGAAACAAGAAATGTTTATGAAAAAATTCTTTTGATTGAATGCCCTTGCAAAGGTTTCGAAATCAGCTAGGAACACAACTTTTAAACTAACAGCTACCCATGTGAGAGACCGTCTCTCAAAGAGACGACTTCAAAATAAGAAGCCCACATTTTTATTTTCTCTTTAATTTGTATTAATTGGGCCATTTAGCCCATCTATTTAATATGTCTCTTGAAAAGACCGTCTCTCACAACAATTTATGTTACAGCTAGTCTTGGCCGAGACTGTCTCAGAATGAGACGCCCCAGCCCACTCCCATTATGCAATTAAAAAAAAGGAAAATACATCAGAATATATAAAACCTTCTAAATTTAAACTCAGACCAAATTAGTAAACTGCTCCTAAACCGCCAATACACGCGTGAAAAAAGGAAAGAAATCAAATGCAATTTTCTCTCAATCTTCCTCAAATCTCTGTAATTCATTTATTCTGGTAAAAAAAAACTCAAAAATGTCTGCAATGGAAGATTTAATGAAAGAATTTGACATGGAAATGACTTTACAAGCATCAAGAACACATCATGAAGACATTGAATGTAAATTTAACGAAAAACATATGTTTTTTATTAGATTAATGATGAACGATTTATAAATGTAATTGATAATCTTTTAATATCAGATTTGACGCTTGATGAAGATCAAATGATGGTGATGTATGGTGAAGACGAAGAAGATGATGAATATGTTAATACAGGTATGATCAATTATGCCATTGATATGTCCAGTTTCATGACTAAAATGTTCAATTCTCCATTGCGTAAAATTTTTAGCGTAATTCATGTTGTTATTATGTTCAATAAATGCATATTTTATACGTTGACGTTTTAATTAGGTTTTAATTATGCTTTTAATTTGTTCAATTATGCTTTTAATTTGCTCAGTTGTACATTGATGTTTCAATATATATATGGAATTACATTAATATACTTCATACAGGTATAATCAATTTTTACATTAAAATGTTCAGTTTCATGATTAAAATGTTCAATTCTCTATTGCGTTGATCTTTTGTTGTACAATTCATATTTGCTCAGTTGTGGATTGATCTTCTGTTGTAAAAGATGGCAATATCATCTTCAATTGAACAGCTTGTCGACATGGGGGATAAAAAAATATAAAGGTATATTTTTATAGTATTCAGTTTCATTGTTAATTTATTCAATTCTCATTTTATACTATTCAGTTTTATGATTACCTTATCTGTCAAGATTATTACTTAGTCAGTAATGTGTATCAGTTTCATTGTTAATAGCCTCAATTTGAATCTTACCAGAGTCTGGATTGATGGATATAATGATGTCAACATGCATGAAGTTCAATACACCAAACTCAATGACACTATACATGTTGACTGTACTTGTAAGAACTTTGAATCAAATGGATGGTTATGTTGCCATTGTTTACGGGTTCTACACCTACATTCTGCGCAAAAAATACCATCCATATATATTCTACCAAGATGGACAAAGAATGCCAAGAAGGATATATGGGATACACTTTATTGTAATCAATGCCCACCTACAGGCTTAGAACCCCCAAGAATTTCTACACTTACTTGGAGACAAAGCATGGGACGTAAGTTTTACAATCTTGTCTTAAAGTCACAAAGCAATGAAGAAGCAAGGAAGGTAGTAGAAGCATTATACAATTCAACAATTGATGAAGTTAGTAAAATAATTGATAAGGCTAGTAGTGAAATTGAAGTTGTAGCAGATACTTCAGAAGCATCAACAACATTACAGTTAACACAAGTAAGAGATCCAGAAAGAACGATCACAAAGGGGAGAAAGAAAAGATTAAAGGGACATTTTGAACATCACAGAAGAAACGATCTAATAGTTCAACTCAAAAGGACTCTGCAACAAAAACAAGAAACAAACATATAACTGGATTACATACCATTCTTTGTGAAAATATATACAACATGTACATCATTTTTTTTTGCATCTATTACATACAATAAATCATTTTTTAATATGTTATTGCTATAACTACAATACAATATGGACAGGTTAACATATTAATTGAGTATTTTAAGAAGAAAGTTGAGATACAACATTGCAGCAGCATTACAACTTTACAATTAACACAAGTTACAACAATACAATATATAGACAGGTTAACATATTAATTGAGTATTTTAAGAAGAAAATTGAGATACAACATTGCAGCAGCATTACAACTTTACAATTAATAGAAGTTACAACAATACAATATGGACAGGTTAACATATTAATTCAGTATTTTAAGATGAAAATTGAGATACAATATTGCAGCAGCATTACAACTTTACAATTAACACAAAGTAACAAACAATACAACGTGGACAGTTTAACATATTAATGTGATTTTTTCCTTGAGTCGTTGCTCTACTTCATCAAGTGATGGCATCGTTCTGGATTGAGTAGCAACACACTCTTTGCCGAATGCCTTCCTTACGCCCACGCGGGCGCCTCCTTTGCCGACTACCCGCCCTTGATGGTCTTTCCCTAAGACCATATGCAATGCATCAACATTGCCTCTTAGGGTGAACTCCCCCGTAGCTTCCTTTTCTTTCCAGCCCATCTGTTCAAATAAAAACGCTCAATTAGTTTAAGTATATAACAAAAAATAATATACTTAATAATATCAAAACTCATCACAGCATCAGCAATCTTCTTCGCTCCCGGATCAAGAATGGTAAATTTACCACTTTCATCTCGAGCATGAAGCTCGCAGTACCAATCCCGCACCCGATCTCCAGCAGGAATATTCACGGATGCGGAGGTAGTAGTAGATGAGTTCGGGGTCGGACTCTGATTGGGGTATAATCCCGCATCCACCCACTCTTTTCGAGACTCATCGTACGTTCTTAGGCCCATGTGATGGTAAAACTTCCTTTTCTTTGCTGACTCGGAAGCTTTACCACGCTTTTCCTAATTAATCAACAGAATTCAAATGTCATATATTATTAATTTAAAAATTAAATCAAAAGAAGTAAATTAAAATGAAAAGCTATAATATGGAATACTTACAACTTCGTTGGGAGTTGTTTTTTTGGCAACAAACACCTCTCACTCATTCATACGGCATCTTTGAAGGTGCTTCTTCTCCACCTTCGTTTCCCCTTTTGACCTTCTTGGTCTGACGGTGACTCTTCTTTGTGATCCAGCGAGCTACGAGCTTGGCTTTGAAATCTCTGAATCTTTCAGCAACAGCTGAAAGAAAAATACTCTGCTTTTCTTCGTCGTGCTCGATGTGAAAAAGATTCTACAAAAGAAAATTATTATAATATTAATGTCAATTCAATTAATTTAAAAATAAAAGTAAATGAATAAAAATACTAAAGTTTCTTACCATAGTATCATCCCATAGTGAGTTCTTCAAACCCTTTGGAACCTCGTTCCACGCGTGCAATATGGAAATCTTGCGAACAGATAGGCCCACTTGTTTTCCATATTGCCTACGCCACTTTCCATATGGCTGACCCAATGCGTTGTATTCGAGGTGCATGGGGTCCGTGACTTTGAGGTTTTTCGTAGGACCTCGCCCTTTTCGTTTCTTAGATATCGTTGTTGTAGTAGGAGCATCTGCGGCTATGACCATATCATTAATTGGAGGAGCATCATGAGTCAATTGCTCGTATCTAACAAGTGCGTCGTCATCCTCATTGGCATGATCATCATCATTTATGTCCTTTTCCTTCCTCGGATCATAGTCCATATCCGACTCACTATGAACATCGTCATCCAAAGTCTCAATCTCGGGCACAATTTCGTCTTTGAAAAGATGCATTGTAGATAAAAGTACCTGAAAGAATATAAATAGAAATACATTAGAACATGTTTGAGCTTCAAAACACTTAAAAACGCAACTTAACACGTAATTTCAAGCATATGACAATTAGTTTCGATTCTAACCACTTCAACACAATAATATGTACCAAATAGTGTTGTGTGCCAAGTTTCGTGCATAACAAACCAAGTTTAAGCCATTTTACGCGCGAAAGTGACAAAAATAGTTCAAAACACATAAAAACGCTACTTACCACGTAATTTCAAGCATTTGACAATGATTTTCGATTCTAACCACTTCAACACAATAATATGTACCAAATAGTGTTGTGTGCCAAGTTTCGTGCATAACAAACCAAGTTTAAGCCAATTTACGCGCGAAAGTAACAAAAGTGACAAAAATGCTTTAAAAACCGTAAATAATTCATACCTTGTGAATCACTTAATTCAAATGTATTCCTTCCGCGTGATCTACACGCATATAACCAACATCTTCATCATCTTCATTCACCGATTTTGGATTGATAAAGGGTGGGGAGTCTTCAAAAGCATTATATTCTTCCTTATCCTCAACATCACCTATACCAAGGATACTTCTTTTTCCCGGTATAACAATATACCATTTTTTATTTGAAGGGTCTACAATGTAAAATACTTGGTTGGCTTGTGTGGCTAGTATGAATGGCTCGTCACTATCACGCAAACGATCTAAGTCTACAAGAGTGAATCCACAAGGGTCGTCATTTTTAACGCATCGTCGATTATTATCCACCCACTTGCATTTGAAAAGACCCATAGTAAAAGTACAGTAGTCAAGCTCCCATATTTCATGTACCCGCCCGTAGTATATCGATTTAGCATCAACCGGCGATTGATCCTTGGCACTCGCGTAAAATGTAGATGACGACAAAATAGAAACCCCACTATTCTGCAGATACGATGACTTCTTATCTTGACCCTCAGTCCAAAATGTGAACCCATTGACATCGTAACCCTCATATTTGTTGACATCATCAAGAGGACCAAAAGCTAACCACTTAACAATTTCAGATACACCCTTTAGTTCTTCACATATTACTCGATTATGAAACCAATCAATAAATGTCTTGTTATGCAACTGCATCAATGCCCTATCACCTTTAGAAGGATATTTTGCGCGCAATATATCAAAATGCTCATTCAAAAAAGGATGAACTTCTGAAATATGATGCAACATATACAGGTGTGCTTGTAGAAGATTATCCCAAGAAGGTGTGATTGTTTTGGAGCCAATTGTTCCTTTTCCGTCAAGTCTTCCTTCATGTCGAGAGGTGGAAGGTCCAATAGGCTTTGCCATAGCCATATACTCGGCTATAAAGTTACCAATCTCATTACTTACAGTGCCTTGAATCATACTCCCCTCTGGTTGTGCTGGATTCCTCACTTTGTTTTGTAAAACACCCATGTGTCTCTCAAAAGAATAACACCACCTTAAAAAAACTGGACCCAAAAGCTTGATTTCACGAACGAGATGGACAATAAGATGAACCATTATGTCAAAGAAAGAAGGTGGAAAATACATCTCAAACTTGCATAAAGTTACAATCACGTCGACTTGAAGAGCATCAAGTTTAAAGGGATCAAGAACTTTACTACAAATTGTGTTGCAGAACGAGCATAGCTCGGTAATAGCATATCTCACATGTTTTGGCAGTATTCCACGGAGTGTAATCGGTAAGAACACTTGCATCATTACATGGCAATCATGAGATTTCATGCTTCCCAACTTCAATTCAACATTTAGGGTCACAAATCTCTTCATGTTGGATGAGTACCCAGACGAAACCGTAATGCCATACAAAGACTCACAAAGGGCCCGCTTCTCTGCTTTGGACAATGTGTAGCAAGCTGGAGGCAAATAAACTTTTTCACTACTCATCTTCTTCTTACCGACCTTGCCCTTGCTACTTCCACCAACTTCATCAGCTCTATCTCTTTTCTTACTCACCTTAACCTGGGCCCACAACTCCGGACGAATACCCTTACATTCAAAGTAATCTCGCACAGCCTTAAGATCCTTTGTCTTACCCGGGATGTTCATGAGAGTCCCGAGTATGGCATCGCATACATTTTTCTCTACATGCATAACGTCAAGACAATGCCTAACCTGTAGATCTCTCCAATATGGAAGCGTCCAAAAGATTGATTCTTTTTTCCACAGTCGGTCCTCACCCCCTTGCACTTGCCCTGCTTTACCAAATACAGTCTCAACCCCCTTAACCTGTTCGTAAAGCTCATAACCGGTCAACGGTCGACGAGCTACACGGTCCTCAACCTCCCCGTTGAACATCTTCTTCTTCTTACGGTATTGGTGATCTCGTGGGAGGAACTTTCGATGGTTCATGAATACATGTTTGCACTTAGGAATCCACGTGGATTCCATGTCATCGATACATATTGGGCACGCTTTCTTCCCTTTGTTCTAATACCCTGATAAGTTTCCATTAGCCGGAAAATCGTTAATAGTGCATAAAAGCATTTCACGCAAGGTGAACTCCTCATTGGCATATGCATCAAACACGGAAACTCCTTCATTCCACATCTTTCTCAAATCCTCAACGAGAGGTGCAAGATATACATCTATGTCATTACCAGGTTGCTTAGGACCCGAGATAAGAAGGGAAGGCATAATGTACTTACACTTCATACACAACCAAGTTGGCAAATTATAGATCACTAAAAGTACCGGCCAAGTACTATGTTGAGAACTAAGATTGCCAAATGGGTTCATTCCATCCGTGCACAGTCCGAGCCTTAAATTACGAACTTCATCCCCAAAAGTCTTATGCAACCTATCAATACTCATCCACTCCGGAGAATCGGATGGATATGTGAGCAAGTGATCTTTCTTCACCCTATCATTGTAGATATATTTGTTCAGCATACTACCTAAGTAGTGTTAAACACAACATACTAAGATATTTATAGAAACGATAAAATTCGATCAATGTTGCATCAAAAAAATACACTAGCTTCTTTTTAACCAAATACAAACAATTTACTATTTCTTCTTTGTAATCTTCTTCACCGAAACCAACTTGTTCCTGCTGGTCCTCTTTGTTCCCTCATCCTCATCCAGCTTCTTTTTGTATTCCTCCAGACGCTTCAAGTTTTCCTCCTCCTTCTTTTGTGCATAGGCCTCTCTCAACGGCAACTCGTCATCTTTCTTCTTAGCTTTGGACTTCACCATTGTTTAGTAGAACAAACAAAGTACTATGAACAACATAAAAACAGAAGGAAGACAAAAAAATCAACAAGTGTATGAAATCAACTGAAAAATGAAATGATGAAGAACAACATCAAAAACAAAACAAGAAAAAAACCGAAAAAACACAAAAAAATGAAAATGATGAAGAACAACATCAAAAACGTAGAAAATAAAAACGATCACAAACAAATAGACATGCGTTATCAATTACAAAAAGAACAAGGACGAAGACATTACCAGTAGGAACAAGGAGGAAGCAACTGATGCAAATGAAAATGGATGCAAGGACGAAAATGGAGCAAGGAAGAAGATTTTGGAAAGTTTTGATTAGAGTGATTTGAAAAGAAACTTAAATGGCACTTTCAATTCAATGAGGGAAATCAAAAGGTTTCCAAAAAAAAAGAAAAAAAATGGAAACTTGGAGGGAAAGCCGCGAGCGTGCAACACACGCGCCCCATATTGGGCTGGCCCATAGGCTGTCTCATTCTAAGACGGTCTCGGCCAAGTTTTTGTGTTTATGTTAAGCTAATACCATTGCTTTTTTTCTCTCTAATCTTACCTCCTAGAACCCTTATGCACTCATCATTCATCTTCCTCAGTTTAGTTTTCTTGGTTCTTAATACTTTGAATTCCGAACATTAAAATTCCACCTAATAACGCTCCTCATTAAACTCAATTCATCAATTTATTTTTTTCATTAACGTAGAATTCCTATAGCATTGCCTAACTCAATAATAAGTATGCCTCCTTAAAAACACTTTTTATGGTTTGAAGTAAGGCTCAAGACAATGGCATGCCAAAGTAGTCGAAGAACTTAGCTTGTTGAATTTTGAACAATCCACAAACGATTATTTTCTTCCTTAAAAGGCACGATTATTTTATTAATACTGTTGATGTTTATGTGAATGATGTAATTGTCACTAGCAATAATGATAAAGAGATATTTCTTATAAAAAAAACACTTACATAAAACATTTACTATCAAAGACATTGGTTCTTTTCATTACTTCTTAGGTGTAGAAGTAAGCTTTAATTCTCAACGCATTGTTCTCACTCACTATAAGTATACCGAAGAGCTTCTTATTGATTGTGGTATCTAACCGCTTTGCCTCTCAATTTAAAACTATGTGGTGAACATGGTCACCTGTTACCGGATCCTTCTATATATAGACATTTAGGGGTTGTTTGGTATGAGAATATAAAATGTAATGGAAAGGGAAATGATAAAGAGGAGTAAGGGTAAGAGCATGTGTTGTAGTTATATCTTGTTTGGTATGAAAATGTAAGGGAACCACTTACTTGATCATAAAAGGGAATTTGTTACTTGACATAAATAAATGGTAACAAAATAAGGGTATCCATTACTCTCAAGAAAGGGATTGGGTTAACTTAATATCATACCAAACAAAAAATTTAGAGTAATGGTAATTGAATCCATTACTTTTTATTAAAAAGTTCTTACCAAACACCCTTTAATAGGAAAACTGTATTTTCTCATCCATACTAAACCTAACCTCGCATATAGTATTCAAACTTTAAGTCAGATTATGCAAAGTCCAAGATGTAGTCATTGAGATACATTGAAACATACCTTATTCTACAAACACTGATTCTGATTGGGACGCTTGTCCTAGTACTTGAAGGTCTATGTAGGGCTAAGTTCATCTTTTGGGAAATTCTATGTTAAGTTGGAAATTTAGAAAACAAAATTTTGCATCTCGTTCTAGCTTAGAAGTGAGTATAGAGCCATGACAAATGCATGTTCTGAAGTTGATTTGGTGGTAAGATTATTGAAAGAACTTAGGGTGCAGAACATGAGACCTATAAAACTACATTGTCATAATATGTCTGCTATACATAGCAAAAAATCCTATTTTTTATGATCGGACTAAACATATTGAGATCGATTGTCACTACGCAACGAATAAGGTCTTGGAAGATATATTGCAATTAACCTACATACCTACCAAACATCAACTAACAGATATATTTATAAAGATTATGCGTTCAACTTAGTTTAAGAAATTTATGTCCAAACTAGGAGTTAATTTATCTACCTCCTAGTTTGAGGGGATATTATGACTTATGATTTTGTTTCGAACAACATATATTATGTACATGAATGATCAACATTAAACAACTTACATGTTTATATTGAGTTAGCCTAATAGGAATAGTCTTATCAAGATTATATCAATTAAAAATTTATGTGCAAAATATATTAGGAAAAATTACCAGGAATAATACAACATTTTGCTTATTATCCTACAATAATACCAACTTTTGATTAACCATGAATAATACCAGCTTATGGGGGTGTTTTCCTACAATATACCTAATGTTAATAATCAAACTATAGGTGATTATATGACAAAAAAATTTAGTAAATTAGTTAATAAACGAAAGTTCGTATTATTGTAGGAAAAAACCCCATTCGTATTATTGTAGGAAAATTAACAAAATGTTGTATTATTCACGGTAATTTTTCCAATATAAACAAAACGGAAGAGTAAAAGAAAATTTTGTAGACTATAATTCATATATTATATTATGCCCAATTAATTATATGTTAAAAATTATAGTATTAATTTAATGAGAATTTAAAGAGATAAGATGTTTACTCTAGCTCAAAAAAATATTCATACATACATGTCAAACATACAACGAAGGGTCCATAGCTCAGTGGTAGAGCAATTGACTGCAGATCAATAGGTCACCGGTTCGAACCCGGTTGGGCCCTTATGTTTTCATCTTTTTAATTCCTTCATGTCATAAGTTTAAGCAAATTTACCCAAGTGTCATTGTTCAACGGAAAATATTTAATGGTTTGTTGAAATGATGATTATTAACTGATTAATATCATTTTTTGACTATCTGTTAATACTATTTTTATTACTACTTAATATTTGAAAATAATGTCAATAAAAGCGTTCACTTTATTAACTGATTTCATTGTTTAATTATACAACTAAATTTGAGTGAGAATTGGATTTTGTCTCACTTAAAAATTATCACGCTTTCAAACAAGGAAACTAGATTAATACTACCTCCTATTCATAGATAATGGAATATTTTCTTATTGAGTCAATTCACTGAAAATGTCCCATTTTTATTTTTGTCATACTTTTTTACTCTTTTACTCTTACTGCAACAATACAACAACACATAAATATCAATACCCATTATGAAAAAAGAGAGTTTTCCACTGCTTTTAAGTGGTCCCTTACGCTTATTTGGTTTTGGTGCAAAAACCAAATGTCTCGTTCTCTACGAATAGGAGGAAGTACTTACACCACCCTACCTTGTAGCAAAAAAAATTAATAAATAACCTTAAGTTTTGCAAGATATGATTTATAGAAATCGTTAGATTAATTGCACAACTGTTGAAGTTTGATTATCAAGTGCTACTAGTGTTAGTTTATTTTTTATGTTTTAAATTTTGATTATCATTATGCTTATTCTATTATTGATAGCCATAATAATGTAGGAAAGGCAATGTTATAAGATTTTTTATTTTTGGATTTTCCTCAGTTTGCATCAGGTAACTTCTTTTAAGTTTTGAGTTTATGCCTACTATTTTGTTTCCATTTGATTTTTCAGTTATTTTTCCGTTTTTGTTTTGAAGTTTCAAAATTTGACATTTTAGTTTGAAAATTTAACTGATGAAGAAGATTATTTTTTTAATGTTTTCAAGTCAAAACCATCCGCAGTGATCAATTTACTGAACTAGAAATTGCCTTTTTTTTTATATATATGTTCATGTTTGTTTTTTTTGCTTGATGGGTTCAACTCAATGTTGGTTGTAGAATTATGTAGTTTTCGTCATTATCAGATTATCACTATATCCGGTGTATTCCGTTTATAGAAAACTATGACCAGGATCTGAAAGGGAAGAACGGTGGCAACTCATACCCATAAAAGAGAGCGCAGCTAATAGCAGTCGCGGACCCAGGACTCAAACTCAGTGAGGGCACAATCGATTAAATTATAATACATAAAAAATCATTAATACAAAAAATGTTTTCAATTGAATCGTATAAAAGATTATATAATATTTTATTCGACGAGTTTATATATCTTGAAATTGACGAATAATTGAAATTTCTATCAAGTAATTCCTTTTTTTAAATTTGTAATTTAAATAAAAATTTACAAGAACAAATTAATCAAGAATATAGTTAAATTTAAAAATCAAACAATTAATAAAGAACGCGCGCACACAAATATATATACAACTTAAATAAATAATCAAACAATGAATATAGAATAATTGAGAAAGATTATGTATGAGTTATCCGCATCTTACACTAAAAAAACTCTACCCGGACCCTAACTTGTGTGGGATACTGGGAGTTGACTTTTCCTTTATATATACAGCTTATTTAAAAAATTAATAATAATTAAATTTAATCAAGAAGAATAATCAATTAATCAAGAATGTATATATGATTTATTCAAAACATTGATAGTAATTGCAATTAATCAAAATAATAATATTATAATTGACTATAATTTGCAAAATCAAATAGATTTGCAAAATTGGATTAATTAAAAAAATCACACTTTAATTAAAATGGATTATAATTTCCAAAATGGGAAGCAATATAATGGATTAATGGTAGTGGATTGGTGGCAATCGGAAATATGCGGTTCACAATGGTAGATTTCAGACCCACGGCCGTTTACATTGGAACAAAAAGAGAATAAATATATAAAATTGATTACATAAAACATTACCAATATTGTTGTGTCTCAGTGGCAGCGAGAGCAAACTTATGCTTAGAGGCGCACGGTTTTGTGTTCGATTCTTGTTTGCCGCTTATTTTTCTTCCTAAATGTCAGTGAGGTCACTTGCGGGCGCAGGAGCCTACTAGGTCCGCCCCTGGCCAATAGAGTCCCCGACTCGATTAAAATGAATAGAAGTTTCTGCAACGATAAATTAAATACATATTATTGATAAAATAAATAAGTAAAAATAATTAAAAAATAAAAATAAAAACAATTATAATAGATTCGAGAAATAACAAGAGGATTTGTTATTGTGAAAAGTTGGTAATTTGTGTGTTTGTTTCCGCCGTGCTCTGAGACTGTGAGTTCTATTCTCTTTCTGTTTTGGGTTATCTTGTTGACATGGTTTTCCTTCTGTTTTGCACACAGGGGATTGCATATTTGCATCTGTTCTACTTGTGCTATGTTTCCTCCTAGAAATCTACTTCTGTCTTGTTCTTGAATTTTGATCTTAAAGATATCAATTTAAAATTGACACCTTTAACGTCAAAATGAATACCTTTTAAGATCAAAATTGAAAAATGTCAAGAAAATGAAAAAAATATCCAAGTTACACGCGCGAATTGGACCAACCCAAATTGACGATCTCATTATGAGGCCGTCTCATCCAACAGCAACTAATTTAGGATGAATTTAAAAGTCATGTGCACACGTTATAAAATTTATCTCAACGTTCATACTTCTTTATGTCAAGCTATAAAATTCTTAAATATGTATCAGTATGTGGTAGACCAATTTTATTCTTTAATAAACTAATTTTACCGATAGTATAAGTATGGATTCGATTTGAAAGCAAAAACGGGTCCATAGCTCAGTGGTAGAGCAATTGACTGCAGATCAATAGGTCACCGGTTCGAACCCGGTTGGGCCCTTATTGGAAGTTAAATTCTTTTTTAGTGGTTTTGATAGGGATGACAATGGGTCGGACTCGACTCGGATTATACATACTCCGATTTTGCTCCGGATAATAGTCGGATTTTTTTTTTCAGTCCACCTCAACTCGAACCTCCAACGGAGTCGGATTATCATCAAACAGTATCGTTGTGATATTATACTAATGATTTTAAAGCATACAAAACTAACAAAATAAATTTTCCAAATACAATTTAACAAAAAATATGTACTTTGAATTCAAGTTTAACAAGAGAAATAGTCATACTACTACAATTTAACAAACTTTTCTCACATTTTGATTTGGCGTATTTTATCTCTATTAATCTGATTTGTCGTATTCTGATTTATTAATCTAAATAAAAATACCAATTAGTTTTTCAAAATCGAAAATTACAATTAATATGATAGGGAACTTGAATTAGTCACGTCTAGAGTTTTAAAGGAAACAAAATATTGGTGTAAAATTCAAATTCGAAGTCAGATTCCCTTCATGGTCGGAGTCGGGTCGGTGTGTCGGATTTTTATTAAGGTCCAACTCTGGTCCGTCTCTAACTCGGACTCGAATCGTAAAGTCAAGGTCGGATGACTTTTTCCTCGGACTCAAATCGAATTAATTTCCTCAGATCTAGTTGGACTAGGGTCGAATTCGAACCGAATTGCATTCCTGGGTTTTGAACACAATTTCTGCCAAGTCCGCAAGCTACGATGCAAAGGTCAAAAATGAAAGACAGGAAGAGCCTCGAAAAACTCTTTTAAGATTATAATAGCGATCTTGTTCAATGTAATTGTAAGCCTTAGGTTCTTTATGCCCCTAAGTTGTTTTTTTTGAGTATATGCCCTTACTGCTTAGGTGTTAAATATCTTTGGAGCAGTACTAGTCCCCACTAAGATTATAATAGCATATGTACACAAAATAATTCACAATAGAAAATGCTTCAAAAAACAATTAATTTTTTAAAACCTTGTTCTCATTCTTTCTTATATTTCAAAAATTTATATCCAAACAAAGCTACGTGTTATTACGTCAACTAGCCCCCAACTTAACGGGCTAAGTTAAAGGGCCCAAAAATTCAGTCAAGATCTCAAATGAGCCCATCTAAAGGGCGAAATTACGAAAATGTCATTTGAACAGTCAATTAGGAACATTTATTGCCCTATAAATACCCCCATTTGTTACTAATTATGGTATGTTTTTTTCTCTCTTTCTCTTTCTCTTTCTCTTTATAACTCTTAGAGTAATTATACTCTTTATGGTATCAAAGTCAACGGTAGTCTAGGGACCAAAAATCATTTTAAACCTTATCACTTACCATACCGTCTTACATGAAAACATGTCGGAAACAAAAGAACCAAAAGCCATGATAGAATAAACTGAACAGGCTGGTCACCATGACCCCATTACTGGAAATTCTAAACCAGCTCAACACAAATCGTACCAATCGAGAGGGCGGCTCAAATCAGGCCATCACTCTCAGTGAGAAACTAAGCCATCAAAACTATACTATGTGGTCCAAATTGATGTACCTCGCCATAAGTGGGCGAGGGAAGCTCAATCACATCATTGCTTCTTAACCATCTCCAAACGACCCAGGTTACTCAAACTGGACCCAACAAGTGCCACAGTCACTTCGTGGATTATTGAGAACATTGAGACCAAATTGGTCAATCAATTTCTCGATTATCTGACGGCTCGAGATTTATGGAGCAGAATAGAATCTCTATATAGCAGTGGACAAGACGAATGACAGGTGGTTGATTAGACGGTCAAAGCCAACACAAATGAGATAGGGAGCAAAAACAATCGAGGCATTTTATGGGACGATGACGACCATTTGGAAAGAAATCGATCGGCGTGTTCCTAACCCCATGAAACACCCCGAAGACATCACCATTTTTAGTGATAATACACAGAAACAAAAATTGCACTTGTTCTTATCAGGCATTAATGAAACATTCGATAAAGAACGAAGGGAGATACTCAACAAAATACCCTTACCAACGGGCGAAGAAGCATATGCCATCATCCGGAGGGAAATCTCGAGAAGAGATATCCTCACCGGAAAAACATCATCGGAGATCGACTCCTCAGGGATCGGGACTTTGGGAGTAGATTAATCACAAAACAAAAGGGGATCATTCAAAAATTACGCCTCGGAATCCGGGTCCAACTAAAAATCTAAGCAATACAAACCAACAAACATGCGTGAAGATGATGACAAAACACATCTCCACTGCACATACTGTGGCGGAAATCGACACATCAAAGATGGTTGTTTCAAGTTGATTGGTTTTCCAGATTGGTGGGAAGAACACCAAAGCCGAAAAAGGGAAAAGATCTAAGCAAAAAACTTGTAACACTCCTGAATTTCCGACCCCTTGTACGAAACCAAAACCGTAAAGGACGGGAGGAAATTCGGGTGTTACATAAAAGAAAAAGGAAAAGAATTTAAATAAACATTAAAGATTTACTTTTAAAAAGGTGAGTGGAAATTTCGGCAGCATTTGCCCTAAAACTATGCGTCTTTGTAGAAAAACAAAGGTTATTTAGAATCTAATAAAGCAAAGACAACAACGGTCTATCAAATCTATATCACGGCGGAATGATTCATCGCCGGCTTCTCAAATCAACATGCCAAACACGGATCGTGGTTCCGGTGTCAATGCTTGCGTTTTAAAAAGATTTGCTATAAACTACGCAGCGGAAATAAAAATATACAAAAGGAGAACACAAGGCCTCATAACAAAACGTATGTAACCAAAGCTTACAAACGATAAATAAGAAACTACATAATCAAATTAACGGTATGACGCAAGTTATGCTTCGCCCTCGTCACTCTCCCCCAATGCAATGCAATGCAAAAGAACCTTCAATACTTGCTGCGACTGCCCATGATACTCCTACTGCTCAACATCAGACCAAGGCCAATGTGTCATAGCAGGACAATCATAGAAAGTCATCAAACAATCAAACATAAACACAAACGCGTACACGTCAATAAATAGCATCAAATATAATAAGACCAACTAAATAGATAACATTATGCAACACAATATATAAGATGATTTCATAGGACACAAGCATAAATAGTAACTGTTTGTCGTCCACCTATGCTTCTTGGATAGAATTTGGGTCTTCACACTTCTCTTCTCAAAACATAAAGTCTTGTAGAACACATGTAGCATCAACTCGACCAAGGCATTAACAGACTGTCTAACACATGACTTTATAGAGCTTGTCTATCTTAAAGTAAGCGTACTCATAGCCCATCTTTGGGATTGGTAACTCCTTTGAGGTAAATTAGATTAGGCGCACTTCTCACTAGTATAAACTACTCTATCATTGAATAATCAATGTATAAACGTCCTATAAGTGGGTACGCTTTCTATGAATGAATAAACTTTCTATTAATGAGTAACATTCTATCAATAGATCTCTTTTTCCACTTCATGGCATAGTGACACGGCCATGGGCGTTATCGGCCACCCGGCGCCCATGCCAAAGTATGAGCTCATACCCCCTCTAGCTGACCCTCTATTAGTCAGCTGACTAAAGAGTTGAAGTGTATTGTTCTAATGGGCTCTAATTCTTGTGTTGTGCAGGATCTGCGGACAGGGAAAATTATTGGGTGTGGTACTGAGAGAGATGGGTTGTACTACGTGGAGGAAGTGTCTCAAAATGGCTACGCAGCGCTTGCTCACGGGTCCGTGGAACAACAACTCTGGAAATGGCATCGTAGACTTGGTCATCCCTCGCTTGGGTACTTAGAACATCTATTTCTTTCCCTATGGGGGTCTATACTTGTTTTTGATTATGAGTCTTGTATCCTGGCAAAGAGCCACAAACATTCTTATTATCCTAGTTTAAATCATTCTGCTGAATCTTTTATGCTTATACATTCTGATGTTTGGGGACCTGCACCTGATGGAGGGTGGTCAATTTTTTCGTATTGTGTGTTGTATTGCACTAGAATGACTTGGGTGTATTTTGTTAAGCATAAATCTGAGGTGTGCGATATTTTCGTACAATTCTTTAAAATGATTCTCACCCAATTCCAAAAACAAATCCAAATTCTTTCTTCAGATAATGGTGGAGAATACATAATCATCAAATGAAAAACTTTTTTCACAACATGGACTTTACACCAAACATCATGTCCCCATACCCCCCTACAAAATGGCATAGCAGAACAGAAAAATCGAACCTTCCTTAATATAGCTCGTTCTCTCATGATTGAATTATCGTTTTTGAAATTTTTTTGGCCTGAAGCTGTTGACATAGCTAATTATCTCACAAACCGTCTCCCCACAAAAGGCCTCAACTGCAAAATCCCAATTGACACCCTATCTCTCCATACACCATCTATCTCCACTCACTCTCTTCTATACCCCCCCCCCCCTCCCCCCCAATTTTTGGTTGTATAGTCTATGTCCTCCTTCCCAAACACCATCGCACCAAACTTGAACCCAATCACATGTATCTTTGTTGGGTATGTAACTCATCAAAAGGTTATAGATAATTCGATCCCACCACCAATCATATGTACTTCACAATGGATTGTGACTTCCAAGAAGGTTCATACTACTATCACCACCTTAGATGTCAGGGGGAGAATGAGACCAAAGGCGATCTAAACTGGTTGTACATGGACCACAAAGAGCAAGTTGCCAAAGCCACCGAGACTACTCCCGAAGCGACATTACAACCAACTCTTCAGCCACAACCTACCTTATCTCTATCCAATGATCTCCCAGAGGTAACTGAATCTTCCTTTTCTACTACTGGCTACATTGAAAACAACAACTCTATTTTTGAGAATGTGCAGGAAAGTAATAACCACCCACAACAGATAGAAGAGCCAGTAGCATACAAACTACCCCTAAGAAGCACGAAGGGGGTTCCTCCTAAATGGTATGATCCAGAATATGAAACACAAAGTTCGAAATACCCATTAGAAGAACAAAGCTAAGAGAACATGTCTGAATCGACTAAAGATTTTAACACTGCCTTATACTCAAACTATGTTCCTAAGACAATGGAAGAAGCTCTAAAAAACACACATTGGAAGGAAGCTATGGAGGAGGAAATCAAAGCCCTTGTGAAAAACAAAACATGGGAGAAATGTAGAATTTCGAAAGGGAAGAACGTCGTAGGGTGCAAATGGGTGTTCACAATCAAATATAAGAGTGATGGGACAATTAAGAGATACAAAGCTCGCCTTGTTGCAAAAGGATACACACAAACCTATGGGATCGACTACTCTTAAACATTCTCTCTGGTAGCAAAAACTGACATAATCAGAGTACTCTTCTCAGTTACAGTAAATAAAGACTGGCCCCTACACCAGTTTGATGTAAACAATACGTTCTTACATAGAGAAATACAAGAAGAAGTGTTCATGCAATCTCCCCTAGGTTTCTCAGAATGCTTCACTGAACATGAAGGATACAGATTAAAGAAGGCTCTATACGATCTGAAAACAATCATCTCGAGCTTGGTTTGGGAAATTCATTCCAATAATGAAGAATTTTGGGTATCATTAAAGTAATTCCGACCATACACTCTTCTTGAAGAAAAGGGGAGAAATGATAACATGCCTCATCATATATGTAGATGACATGATCTTCACTAGGGATGGTCATGGGGCGGGTCTGGAGCGTGTCCAATCAGACCCGGACCCGGACCCTTTTAATTTTTTGAGATCCAGACCCGGATTCGGACCCTAAGGGTCCAAAATTTTCAGACCCAGACCCAGAATCTTCGAATCTGATGGGTCTAGGGTCCTTAGTGGGTCTAAAAAAAGTCTCTTTGATTTGTCAAATTTGAAACATTTGTAAGTCATTATATTTTTCATATATTTGTAAGAGAGTTATTAGCGTATTTTACAAATATTTACAACTAATTTAACATCTGAACTCGCATAGCGTCACCCATATACGCTTAAATTCTATCATAAACACTAGTTCGAGTCCATGAAATAAGGGTAATTGGGTTAGCACTTAGCAAGTAGCATATATATTATTTATATATATTATGATTATATGAAAAGAAAATAAGTGTTGGGGGCATAATTCATACGTAGAAGACAAATAAAATGGACTCGGACCCGCCAATTATTTTTTGATCCAGATCCGACCCAAATCCGATGGGTCTCGAAAAATAAGACCCAGACCCTTAAAAAAGAGGCGGTCTGGAGCAAGTCAAACAGGGTCCTGGATCGATGACCATCCCTAATCATCACAAGGAATGACAGAGTTGAGATACAGACATTAAAGGAGAAACTCTTTAAAAAAATTTAAATGAAGGATCTGGGAAGACTCAAGTATTTTCTGGGAATTGAGGTTCTTAGATCAAATAAGGGGATCTTTATATGCCAAAATAAATATATCATGGATTTACTAGCAGATACAGGGATGATGGATTGCAAACCAGCCGAAACCCCAATCGTGGTTAATCACGATCTTCAAACGATCAAAGGAGCGAAAGCTGCTAATCGGGAATAATCTCAGAAATTGGTGGGGAAGTTAATGTACCTCTCACAAACTTGTCCAGACATTGCCTATGCTGCTTGGATTGTGAGCAGGTTCATGCATCAATCCCAAATTCAACACATGGAAGCTGTATATACAATTCTAAGGTATCTCAAAGGTACTCCTGGGAAAGGTATAGTTTTTCAGAGGAATGAACACCTAGATTTGCAACTTGCAAGCTTATACGGATGCAGATTGGGCAAGTGACAGAGATGAAAGAAAATCAACCTCAGGATACTTTCACTCTTGTAGGGGAAACCTCGTAGCGTGGAAAAGTAAAAAATAGAAAGTGGTTGCCTTATCTAGTGCAGAAGCCGAATTCCGAGGAATAGCGAAAGGCATTACTGAGGTGTCATGGATTCGAAAATTGCTCGCAAAACTTGGGTTCTAACAAAAGCAGTTTCGAACTGAATTGCGATAACGAAGCTGCAATAAGCATATCAGAAAATCCAGTCCAGCATGACAGAACAAAGCATGTTGAAGTTGATCGACACTTTATTAAGGAGAAGCTTGAAGATAAGATTATACATATTCCGTTCGTGAAGTCCAAAGAGCAACTTGCAGATATCCTAACCAAGGCTGCTAGGTCATACCAATTTCACGAGACGCTGTGCAAGTTGGGAGTTCAAAATCCCACTACCTAACTTGAGGTGGATTGAAGGAAACTATAAAATCAGAATATATTATTTATGTATAGAAAATATTTAGGAGATAATTAGGAGAATATTAGGGGATGGATATCTTTGTAAATATAGCAACTAGTGTTCTTCATAAGGATTGTTTTATGTAATTATTAAATCAAGCAATAAAAGACAAACCTTTAACCTTTAAAAAATTATGCTTTTGGTATAGTATAGTTTGCGGTCTAATCCAGTTTGAAAAATAAAAACCGAGAACAGAAAATCAGACCAAACTCTATTAATAAGTAAGAAGTACGAATCTATACCGGAATAGATGACCCAGAATTGTGAATGGCGACGGTAGGAGGATCTAGTAGAGAAGGGACAGCCAAAGCAGCAGTGGCTGATCAGATTTCACAGTCGATCCAATCTACCTCCAATCTTCTTCAACTTATGCACCAATCTTCTCCTTCTCAGGCATTTTTCTATTCTTTTTCCTGATGTTCTAATCCATTAGGAATTTATCATTCTTGATTCCTGAAATTTCTAAATAAATCCGACTTATTATTGTCTACCAGTGTTTTGTTATGGGAGTTAATTTTCTAAATTTCCGCTGTTGTTAAATGCTAGGGTTAGTACAGTTGCAAATTTGAATGTATTGTCTTAATGAATTCAGCTCCGTTTTAAGATTGATTTAGTTTTATCTTGTTCTTCGATCACAATTTCTCTGTTGTTGAATTCTAGGGTTTTTTCCAGCTGCAAACTCGCATGTCATTTCATATTAAGTTTAGCTTCGATTCAAAATTAATTCATTTTTAAATTGTTCTTCGATCATCCTTCGAAAATGGGTTCAGAGAAGAGACGTGGATAAACAATATATCTTGCTTATCTATATAAAAGATTGAATCTTGAGGCAACTTATGGTTATCTTGAAGAGATTGATGCTTTAAAGTATAAATCAGACATTAATTTTCTGTGGGCGAGCTGTTTAATTTTGCTTTCAACAATGAGCTTACTCGTTTTCGTGCTGTTGATGTTACTGCCAAGCTTGGCTATTGTGCTTAGCTGAAACCCTAATGTAAGCAAATGTTTGCATTGCCATATCTAATTTGATGAAGGAAGCTGGTGATTTGGTGTGACTTGTGAGCAAAGAAATGTTCAAGGTTATGTGTAATTAATGGTATATATTTTTCTAGGTGAATAGATGTGGTTTGAAATGAATCAACATTTGAGGATAATAGGATTGAAAAATCAAGCTTATTTCTTTTGATGGATAAAAATTAAAGTTACTTGGAAATGACATGAATGGTTTATGAGGCAACAGAACAAGTGCATCAAAACTTTTAAATCCTAGGTGGATAAAGCAAAATAATGTTCTCGTGGTTTCTAAGAGGGATCACCTACCTTTTTCGCTATTTATGCTGGTAATGAACTGTTTAAAGGCATGTAACTAGTTGATGTGTAGCAAATCTACTCTAATCAGAGTAATGGTAATTAATTTTGTGATGTATGTGCAGAATGTTAAAGAAAAAACCGAAGAAATTTCTATCGTATTAGCAATTTTTTTGGTTAATTATGCTGCATTGTTCATGTAGGCCCAGTTAGCGAAGCTTCCCAAGAACCTTTTGGCAAAAACAAATATGATCAGAAATACTGGGCAAGTATGTTATCATTATCTGCAGGAACCATGTAAAAGTTAGCAGCAACGTTTTTTTTTCTTAATTCCTACACTCATAATGCAGGTTCTCCAGCAGCTACCTCTTGTGGTTTCATCACTTGATGCATATATGGATGATGGATTACAATGGTATAGTGCATATATCTTAAATATTTATCTTTGATGGGTATTCTCAGGAACTGTGCCAGTATATATGGATTTAGTGAATCCATATATTTTCTTGCTTTTCATCATATTCTTGGTTTTTGTGTTTGCAGCATTCCTCATTTAAAGACTGTAACCCAACTCCTAACAAACATGGAAAGCTCCCAGCTTAAGTCTTCTCATTCTAGCCTTGACGAGTAAGGGAACAGGCAAGTCGCTCTCATCTCCTTCCCTCTCGACCTGCAAAGAAAACTTCTTTGATCTTTATGTGATGGAAGTGTTTCAGGATCATGATTTATAATTTCCTTTTCAGATTATCTGTTTGAACTTACATTGCTAAGCTTTGTATTTGATGTCCATACATGTCTCTTGTTTGAAGAGTTGAAATTGGGTATTTTTAAGTTTCATGCATTAGCTTGTAAACTCATACACGTCAAGGAAATTTATTCCTTTCAGTTTCAAGAGGGGTCAATAGACCAAACTTCAAAGTAGCCTACAACTACCAACCTAAAGAGTAATAAGAGGGGTCGGTCGGTGGAGACTTGTTCTGCAAAGATAGCTAAGCCGCTTTAGCGAGAGCTGCTAAGTGTGACTTGTTCTCTTAAAATTTTAGTGTTCCAGACAACCACTAGTTGCTCTATGGTACATGGTCTTTGTAAGAAAATAGAATTATTAAAAAATTAGAATAAGTTAGGCTTTAATCTAGGATTTATCGTTAGCATATTTATAACATCTATTGTTAGTGAAGGTTTATAGTACTATAACTCTCTAGAGGTGGGTGAATAGAGTTTGATGGATTTTTATGAATACTTCGCAATATATTCGAAACAATGAGGCTTGAAAGAACAATCTAATTCTCTAAATCATTTAAAAAAAATAGCTAAAATTAAGAACAACTTAAAACTTTGATCAATAGAACAAAGTAAATGTTAGAAGCTTGATTGTTGTAGTTGTCGTTATTGTTGTTCTTGAAGTTTGATGAACAGTCTATACATAAGAAATGCCTCAAGTAGGCATTAGGAGCATTAGGTCGTCATCACAAAGTTTTTCTAGGTTTTTTTAGGTTATGCATGGGCTTTCAAGGTTTTTTATCATTTGAAACTTAGGCCTTGATTTGCTTAATTAAAAGCAAATTAATTTTAACCACAAAAGTTAGTTTAAACAATATTAATAATAGAACAATTATCCAATATTATAGCAACCGATTTTGATTAAGCATTATCTTAAAATATTTATCCTATTTTAATCATAAGAAAATGTAGAATTATATCTTTTAGAATATTTAGAAATATTTTAACCAAAATGTTTTTAGATATAATTTAAGGAAACTTAGTTTCATAATTTTATGACATATTCCTGGCATAGTTAAGAATATCTTATGTAGGCGTTTTAGAATAATTAACCTTAGAATAATTACGTAATAATTTATTTAACAACTTTAGCACATTAACAAATTATTTGGACATACTTAAGATAATTATAAGATATTTCATGTAAATTGGACCATCAATCAAATAATTTAATTACTTAATTTATTGATTAATTTAATGAGTTTTGAGTTATCAATTTATCATCATCTAAAGGAGTTCAGTCTTCAATCTCCCCCTTGATGAGAAACAACACCATATTATCCTAAAATATGTTTCTAGATGAAAAACGTTTTAACTTTTTGTTAAACATTAAAAATACGTCTAAGATAAATAACATAATCGTGTAATCAAATAAACATATATAAACACACATAATGTAACATGATAATTTATCAAGATATATAAGCATCATATCATAAAAAGTAACATAAAGAACTTGAAGAACATATCAAAAATATCAATAACTTTTCAAGAATTAGTAACATAGCAAAGCAATCTTTAACAAATATCGCCAAGAACTTCAAGAACACTTTTCTTAAGTAATTCATTAATAATAACTAATCATATATCAATAATAACTCATCATATATCAAATAACAATACCAATAGTTGAAATAATAATATATTAGGTTTTATCAAAAACATTAAAAGATTCTCAATAAGCCAAGCAAGAACATAACTTCAAATCCAGAACACATGCAAATGACATAATATTATAAGAAAGCTATTAAAATCAAAGAACAGTAGCATACCATTAACATTTGCTTTTCATATTTCATTTGCATATGCAGCAACAAGTTTAGCATGCATCCAGCTTAAGCAGCAATAACAAAAACAACATTTGGTTAGTTATACAAACCGAAAGCATTCTTCCCCTATTTTACTTGAATTAACAAAATGTGGGATTGTTTCTTCAAAAACTAACTAAACATAACCATAAAAAATTGTTTTTAAGACAACAACAGAAAGATCACTTCTTTGATATGGTCTTCCTTCTTTTTGGGGTAGGTTGTGGTGGTGGAGTGTCTTCCTTAGGTGGAGGGATTGCTTCTTTTGGTTGGAGGATGGCTCTTTGACTGTTGTAGAAATGAGAACAACAATAGGTACTTTTTCATCAACTTCCACCTCTTCTATCGCCATCCCTTTCATGTCCTTGATGAAATTCTCAAGTATAAAGGTCAAAGTTGTTACCTTATCATTTAAGTTCATGAGGGAAGCTTTAATCTCACAAAGCTCTGTCTCGAGAGACTCGAGGCGAGAATGGGTGGTGTAATCTTTGATTTGAGGCTTAAGACATGACAATTTTTACCATAAATCTTTACGAGTTCTTCCTTCTCAGCAGGGCAAAAATTTGAATATAATTCATATTTTGCATTAACCTTGAAAATTCCAATTAATGTAAGAACATTGCAAGAAAGGGTTTGGGGGCCTTGATAATCGATTTCCTCAGGATCAGAGTGAATGTTAAAATGATCAAAGACTAAAGAAAGTAAATTAGCATAGGATAGGGCAATGTATTGGATGGAGGAACTACAATAACGAATGTGAGAGAAAATCGATGATGCACAATCCACAGATTTATGAGACTATCTTCCACATGAGAATGAGTGGGCATTAATAACCAACTCGTGTGAAAAGCCTTTTGGATGAATGATTTTAACAAGTTGATAGTGAAGCAACTTTGTATTTAAATTTAGGGCATTATGAGCAAGATGTTTTAAGGGTGAAAAGTCATTAAAACCGCACAGAACAAACATGTCCTTAGCATTTTGAAAAGCAATAGAATTTGGTTTGCTATCATCAGAATTTTCAAAGAAATTGAAAAGTTCATTCATTACGTTACGGGTGATGACAATTTCTTGTCTCTTAACAAAACTTCTAAGGGCTAAAAATTCATCAATGTTAGAAAAAGATAGATTGAAATAGAATTGTTTCAGAAGCATTGGATAAGTGACTCCTGGTATAAGACGTTTACCTGGGGTGGGCTCTATGAAAATTGAAACGATATCAAGATCTTCAAAAAGCAAAAAATGTGTCGTCCAGCAAATCTACTTATGACATTGTACGATTCTTGAAGACATCAACCCATTTTTCATTGGATGTATGGTAATCAAACCATTGTTTGGGTACATCAACAGTAGTTGGTTGGGATAATAAAGAAATATATAGGTTGTTTTTGCGTTTCAAGAGATGGAGGATATTCTTGATGATTCTTGTTAGTTTTCTTATAGTTGCCATGATTAAAGCTTTGAAGGTGGAAAAGGTAACTAAGGTTTTCTTGATCTTCATAGAAGAAGAAGAAGATGATTGCCTGTTTTGGAAAAGTAAAGTGACGATTCTCATGGTTTTAATAAGGTTAAAGATAACTTGTGATGGGAAAGCAATAAAGGTGTAAGGTGTGATATATATATATATATATATATATATATATATATATATATATATATATATATATATATATATAAGGGAGGGATCAATTGAGAAGGGGTCTCAAAATGAGAAGGATGAGAAGGATTTATAGCCATTGATCTTATGTAAATCTAACGGGTGAAAAAATTGGTTACTCTCTCTTGTTCTCTCTATCCTGTTTAATGTCTTTTCTCTTCGTGAAAACCACAATCACTGCTCCATCTTTCTCTTCGATCTTCTTCTCCATTTTATGTTATGATTAAAGGTTACTATGTTTTTAGAAAATGATATTATGTTATGATTAAAGGTTACTATGTTCATTTTAAAAGTTACTATGTTCTGTATAAGATTAAGAGAAGACAGTAACTATATATAATCATAGTAACCTTTATTCATAACATAGTATCTTTTTCTAAGAACATAGTATCTTTAGAAAATGATATATTGAACCGGTTCAGTATTAAAGAAACTGGTTCATATTACACGAAAAAAGCAATATTGAACTGCGTGCAACTAACAAAATTAACAAATTAAATCTGTCCATTGATCTAAAAAATGAACGCTTCAGATTACTTCTCACCCTTCTCATTTTTTAGACCCCTCCTCATTTGATCCTAAATCTATATATATATATATATATATATATATATATATATATATATATATATATAATATATATATATATATATATATACTCCACCTTAGATCACGCAGTATCATTTTAACATACTAAGTTCCATATGTATATAAGCAAAAGGATCAGGACTTTGTACATATATTAGCAAGTTATTGTTCGATAGGAACAAAAGAGAGAGACACATTACCTTTTTCAACATGGTCACGTATGAAATGATGACGTACCCTAATATGCTTGTACAAGAATGTTGAACTGGATTTTTTTTTTAAATACAAATAGCGCTTGTGTTGTCACACGTTACTGGTATGCCTTTGAGAATTAGTCCAAGATCTCTAGGTTGTGTAATCCACTGTACTTGTGAGCAACAAGCTCCAGCTGCAATATATTCTACTTTCGCGGATCGTGGTTGATAGAGCTACTGTATTTTGCTTCATAGAGTACCAAGAGATCAATGATGATTCTAAGAATAGACATGATTTAGATGTGCTCTTTTTATCAACTTTATACTCAACATAATCTGCATCCGAATAACCAAACAACGCAAACTACTAGGATACCAGAGGCCAAAGTCTTTAGTCCCATGTAAATATCTAAATATTCTTTTGACAATTGTTAGATGTGATTCTTTTAGATTAGCTTGAAATCTTGCACATTTGTATGCACTAAACATAACAACTAGCAGTTAAATATAATAGAGAATCAATCATACTCTATAAGATGTTTGATCAACACTCTTAAGTCTTACCCACTTAAATCTTGATCCAAACTTATGGTTGAGCTCATGCGAGTGTTTGCACTTATGTAAAAGATTGTTTTGTTATGTTACTGATTTTTGAAAAGTTACTGATTTTTGATATGTTCTTCAAGTAGCTTATGTTACTAATATACATGATGCTCATACATCTTGATTAATTATCGTGTTTATATATGTTTATCTGATGACATGATTAAGTTATTTAACTTAGACATATTTGTATGTTATTCAAAAAGTTAAAGGTTATCTAAAATAACTGGTTACCCCTATTCTAGAATTAATCGTTACCTAAAATAACCGGTACCCCTATTCATTTAAAAAGGGAGAAGTTATTCTCTTTTTAACCTAATACAAACTCAATTTTCACAAATTGGAGCCCAAATTGAAAACTGTTCGCAGGAGACCAAACATAAGAGAGATCTAGAATTTCTATTCTTGCCCAAAAATTTCCTTTGTGTTTTAGTTGTATCACAATGTTAATTTTGTTTTTGCTTTGTTTTGTAGAATGGTGATGGTTCCTTCTTTCAGTGGGAAAGTGAATCTAAATTCGAAAATTTAGATGTTATGTTTGTTAAATTGACAGAGCTAGAGGTACAGTATGGTATGCTGGTTTAGAAGGTGAGAAAATTCAAAGCAAAGAAAGATGAAATGAAGAGTGTAATGTCTACTTTGAGAAAAGAAAATGATGACCTTAAGATGGATTTGATAAAAGCTGGTGTTAGGAGAAAACATCTTTTATTTGCTTTTGGGATATGTTTGCCATAACGTTTTTAGCAATGTACATGGCTTAGAGGATTGTAGAAGTAACAAATTTGAAATTTTCACTTTTGTTTAGATAGGCATTGTTCAAAATTGATAACATGTATGCAATGTTATTCACTTTTGGTTAAGGATGCAACAACTTTGCTTGCATTTTCCTTTATATTCCCATGATTGACAAAAAAAAATTGTCACAACATTTGATCAAAATGAGCAAAAATAAAGGAAATGAAAAAGTACAAACAATACTTCAATCCTCATGCACTTTTTCCTTTTTTTTTCTTTTCTGAAACGCCAATTCTCTTACACTTGGCATGTAATAGTAAAGTGAAATTGTTGAGAGCACATCAGCTCAGCACCACATCAATTTAATAAAAACAAAAAAACAAATTTATTATTTCAACTGTATATTTTTCCCTTTTATTTAAACGAACTAATTAATACCTTCTTATTTGCGATAATTGGGATTTAAAGAGTGTGTTTGTAATTGAAGATAACATTTTAGAGACATGACGCATGTCTAATCTTTGATTTGGGAGCTGAGAAGAGCAAGTAATTCCAATTTCAAGAATAGAAATAAGAACCTCTAATAACACTCTTTTTGTGTTGATATCTTCTCCATCTAAATCATGAATCACAGCATTGTCTAAGATATCAAACACTCGTCCAGGCAAAGCTTGTTTGACGTAGTCATGAAGGCTTATGCCTCCACACAACAAATGATTTGTTGGCTTCTTTCCTGTGAACATCTCTAGTAGTAGGATCCCAAAACTATATACATCTCCTTTTGTGGACAACTCATTTCCCACTCCATATTCTACATTTAATCAACATATACAAGTTATTAATCAACTAAAGAACATCTTTTACAATTGTTAAATTAAGTTAGACTTATTATGAATGTCAGCATATTATCGGGGAAATTCAGGTGCATAAGGAACTTTATAATATCATCCCAAAACCATATGCCAATGAAAGGAAAGGTTCAATGACTTATAAAGTTTGCACACTATCTTTACTCTCACTGATGTGGGACCAACAATTCCAAAACAATGCATGCATATCTATTTGTTAAGAAACCAACTCAACTAAAAGCTTAAGCTGATGGTTGAGGCCAAGATATAATATACTATACTCTTACACTATTATCAACTAACCTGGAGGAGTGTAACCAATTGTTCCTCGAACTCCTAGAGAGCTAGAAGGTTGATTTGTATGAGAGTTGTCGCTGCTCTTTAAGAGAAATTTAGCCAGTCCAAAGTCACTCACGCGCGCAACCATTTCTTTATCTAGAAGCACATTGCTGGGCTTGAGATCACAATGAACTATAGGTGTGCTGCAATGATAATGAAGATACTCCAAGGCGCTAGCAACATCGGCTATAACATCAAGTCTATGTCGAAGATTTAAGTGTCTTGGTGCATTGTTTATGTTTGGAGTTGTGTCATTTGTCTTTGGATGTAACCATTCTTCCAAACTTCCATTCACCATGTATTCATAAACCATAGCCTTGAAATCAGTCCCTTGATGATCAATACTTGAGCATACAGTTATAACCTTGACTAAATTTCGATGTCTAATGTTTCGGAGGATGTTGCATTCGGCTAGAAAGCTCTTAGATGCACCATGTTGCTCAAGGTCAAACATCTTGATTGCAATAATGGACGTATCTTGATCATCAAGGGTTCCTTTATAAACCACCCCAAAGGTACCTCTACCAAGCAAATTTTCTGCTGAAAACCCATTTGTGGCTTTAAGAAGGGAATGGTAAGATAAATTTGGATAGTTTATTAAATGATCTTCAGAAGACGTGCGTTGCTTCTTCGTCTTTCTGTAATGAAGGCAATATAATGAGACAAGCAACGTCACAATCAAAACAACTCCAAGAACACCAAAAAGAACAGCCATTATAATTCTTCCTTTATGGCCAACTCGCTTTTTTGAGTGCGCCTTGAATTTGCACTCGGGCAACTTCAACTCTATTACGCCTCCACAAAGTCTAGCATTTCCAACTAATGAAACACCACTTGAATTGGAAAAGATCCCTCCATGGGGTATTTCACCTTCAAGGTCAATATTAAACGATAAATCTAGCATTTGTAATGGAAGGCTCGCTAAAAAACCAGGAATTTCACCAGATAAATTGTTTCGTGACAAGTCTAATCTTTTTAGACTCTTTAATGCCTTCAACCCATCCGGAATGGGGCCTTGGAGATAATTCCCCTTCATGGACAAGGACTCTAACCCTAAACAATCCCCAAGAGTGTTTGGTATTACACCCGAGAAGTTGTTTCCAGAAACATCAAAAAAAAACAAGACTCTTAAGCTGGCCTATTTCTTCAGGGATGGAACCCATCAAGAGGTTATTTGATAAATCCATTGCATATAAGGAGATAATATTGAAAAGTTGTGTGGGTAACTTGCCACTTAGTTGGTTGTTAGAAATAGACAAATTAAGCAAATACCCACAATTCGCAAGAGTTAAGGGTATATGCCCTTCAAGTTTATTCCCATACAAGATAAGATTAGCCAACATTGATATATTCCCAATAGAAGATGGTATATTTCCTGATAATTGGTTATCATTTAAGCCTAATAGGGATAGATTTACAAGTTTACCTATCCCTTCTGGGATGACCCCATAAAGTTGATTATTATCAGCAGTAAATGTGTCTAAGTGTACAAGGTTTTCTATACAAGATGGTATTTCTCCATCTATATAATTACCACCCATTTGTAAATCTATAAGCATTGAGAAATTACAAATAATACTTGGAAATTTCCCTCTAAAATTATTATTAAATATTTCAAGCATTTTCAAATTAGTGGCATTAGCCAAAGAAGAAATGAAGGTTAAATCACCCACAAATGAGTTATCAAATATTTCTAATACTTGAAGATTTACTAACTTGTTTAGAGAAGGAACATGTCCTTGAAAATGGTTAGAGCTTAACTCAAGGACTTGTAAGTTAGAGGAATTCGATAGCGAATTCGGAAGGAACCCATTAAACTTATTAGATGTAACATCAAACCAAGTTAGATATGGAAGTGAGGTACCCAAATTTGAAGGGAGGGTACCCTCCAATAAATTCCCTCCTACATCAAATTGACTTAAAGAAGTGAGGTTGAATATTGAGGGTGGGATTAGGCTAGACAACCTATTCCCAGGAACTGCAAGAACCTTTAAAGATTCTAGCTTGCCTAAGCTTTCAGGGATACTCCCAACTAAGTTATTTTCTAGTATATACAATCCTATTAGGGATGAAAAGTTCCCTACCCATGAAGGGATTGTCCCAGTAAGATGGTTTTGGGATAGTGACATGAATTGTATGTTTATGAGGGAACTAAGTTGAGATGGGATTTCTCCGACTAACCTATTATTGTCGAGTGCAATATCGATGAGGCTAGTACAAGCCGAAATGCTTGGAGGGATGTGACCTTCAAAGACATTGTAATGGAGCCAAAGAACCTGTAATCTGTTTAACCGGCCTAGTTCAAGAGGAATTGTGCCACGAAAATTGTTATGGTTTAAGTCTAATGTGTTTAAGAAGCTTAAGTTTCCGACAAATGGGGATAGGAAACCGGAGAGTTTTGAGGAGGTTAGTTTGAGACTGACAACTCGAGGGTGTCGAGGAGCACATGTAACGCCATACCACTGGCAAAAGTGAACGCTTTCGTTCCAGGATCGGGTGCTCAATACACCAAGCGGGTCATTACTTATCTTGGCTTTGATTTGGAGTAATGCTAACATGTCTGTTTCATTACTTCCTGCTATGCAGAAATCATGAAGACAGTAACATACTAGTAATGTTAGCATGATACAATACTTGTAGGAGGTTTTGGTTGACATTTTAAATTAAGGCTTAAGTTTTTATTTGTTAAACTAATTTATATTCCTACTATTATTGTAGGATTAGATTACAATGCTGTACATGTTTTGATCGATTTACACTTGAATTTTATAGGTAATCTAAGAGCTGGATTGTTTTGACTTTGACTTGGAATAAGCAACGCGGTAGTCTTCATTATTTTTATCAGTCTGAAAGCAATCCACTATGAGTAGTGTACTACTTGACTACCCTGAAAACAATGACCTATTTTCACATACTCTTTGAAAATAACCCATTTGTGATCTCATTTGGAGAATTAGGGAAAAGTATACTCCCTCCGTCCCATTGAAATTTGCATCAGTTTCTATTTTAGTTCGTCCCACTTAATTTGCATCATTTCTATATTTGGACAATGATCCACCACATTTTTTTATTTCATCCATACATTTTCATTATCTTTTAATTTCATCCACACAATTTATTTTCTTTCTTCATTAATTACTATTTTCTTAAATCTAACCCCATTTCTCTTTGATGCAATTTAAAAGGGACAAAGTTATATATATATATATATATATATATATATATATATATATATATATATATATATATATATATATATATATATATATATATATATATATATATATATATATATATATATGATTAATTTACATTACTTACAAGTTTCTTCAATTTCAAATAAACAGCCTCGAACTTCGTTTTTTACCAACTACAGCCACCAACTTAGAAAATTTGACATCGACACAGTCAATCAACCCAAGCTCCACTAAATTACCGGTTAAAACCCATTTTTTACCTTTGACCAACCCCAATTACCGTTGACTTTATTTTTAAAAATAATCCCTCTAACTCTAGTTAAAGCCCAAACCCAACCTTCAACCACCTTAACTTCCTTGTAACTCTTCACTGTCAACATCAACTACATCCTCCATTGAAGGTAAGTTCTTCATTCTTTATCTTTACTTAGGTTTTCATTTGGTTTAGGTTTTTATTTGCTCTGTTCTTGCAATTTTTCGTATATTAATGTTTCGTCTTTTAGGGTTTGGTTTTATTTTTGCTTGATTTTTTTAATTTTTCTATAATCAGATGTCTAATTCTTACTTTTTTTGGTGAAAATTTCAGAGCTTCAAAAGCCTTTTTTGGTGTTCTTTAGACCAAAAAGATTTGCACTTTCCCATTATTTCTTCTTTGGTGCAACATAAATTAGCACATATGAGGTTAAGAAAGGAGAAAAACAGGAAAGATTGAATCTTTTCATTTAATAATGCCTAACCCATTACCAACATAAACTTGATTCTACATCTTCATTACAAGCTGAAAGGGAATTTATTCCAGACCATTAATGGAGGTTGAAGCTTTCTTAAATCTCTTTGACTCTTATTGATTTTACCTTAATTTAATTTATTCCAGACAAAACTATTCAAACCCAAAAAATTCCCAGAAATTCCCAGATCAAACAGACAACATTTTGAGCTTAATTCAAAAAAGCTAGGTGTTCAAATCTCTTCTTGTCTTCTCCAAATCTCTTCGTCGACCTACAACATTTCAATTTGTATGAAAATCTAAATTTAGCAAAAGACCCACTAAAATTAAAGTGAAAATATGAATACCCACAACAAAAAAATGACTAATTAATAATTTTTGCTTACTGATTTTCTTGAAGAAGCAACCCGTCAACACAGAAGCTTAACAAAAGCACACGGCCAAGTCCCTACGCATGAGCTTCCAAGTCCCAAAAATTCCCAGAAGAGTAATGATTGTTGAAGTTCCAACGATTGCAATTGATCTCGTCGAAATCGAAGTGAACTCTTCTGTTCTCAATTCATTTTCGTGCTAAACATAAATGGGTAGTTGGGAGTTGGGTTAAAAGTATTAACTAGGGTTCAATCCAAGGTTGAGAGATTGGTCAACGATTGGTCAAAGGTAAATATGGGTTTTGACCAGTAATTTGATGGAGTTGGAGTTGATTGGCTGTGTCGATGTCAAATTTTCTAAGTTGGTGGCTGTAGTTGGTAAAAAATGAAGTTCGAGGCTGTTTAATTGAAATTGAAGAAACTTGGTGGCTGTAGTTGGTAAATGATCAATATATATATATATATATATATATATATATATATATATATATATATATATATATATATATATATATATATATATATATATATATATATATATATATATATATATATATATATATATATTTAAACTCCTCGTCCTTTCTTTTAATCTCATCCATACATTTTAACTCTCTTTTAATTTCATCCACACAATTCATTCTCTCTCTTCATTTATTACCACTTTCTTAATTCTTACCATTTTTTTCTTTGCTACTATCTCATAGAAACGGAGGGAGTATATGAGTTGTAGGAAAATAGAATGCAGATTAAAATATATATGAGAATAAAATAAATATATTATTTTAGAATATTATGTTTTAGAAAGCTAAGATCTTTTTTAATATTTAGGATATTAAGATTATTTTGTTTACTATTATTTAGGTTTAAGTTAATATTTTGTTTCCTAATTTTAGTCCTAGTCTTTTGTATAAATAGAGGTGTTTTCTCTCATTATTGATTAATACTCCCTCCATTCCTATTTGATCTTCCTATTTGGGTTTTTCACAAAGATTAAGAAAAATGGAATATTTGGTAGTAGTGGGTATTATTTTAATTATATAGTAGTGGGAAGTAATGATTGTGTATTGGAATTATGAGGGAAAAAATAATTAAATAGTAGTGTGAAGTAATGATTGTATTGGAAGTATGAGAGAGAAAATAATTAAATAGTGATGTGAAGTAAGAAAAGTGGGGTTTTAAGAGGTAAAAGTGAGTTGAAAACTTTCCAAAAATAGAAAGTATTCTAAAGTGGAAGAACTTTTGAAACTACTTGTTATAGTAAGGTGGAAGAAAATAAAAGAACGGAGGGAGTACTAATCTAGTATTCACTAAATTAAACCCTAACCAAATTTCGCATTATGATTTTGTATGAGTTTGGTGTAGAAGCTTAAATTTGTCAAATGTATTGTTAAATAAAAATTGGTCATCTTCCAAAAAGCAATGAGAAATGCGAATAGGTTATATAATGAATAATTGCACAGCCGATCATTAAAACAAAAACGGATTTTGCAACTTTTTTATCACATTAACCAATAACCATGTATGGCCGCCATTTCACTCGCCTAAAATATACTCCCTCCGAATCAGTTTAGATGTCGCATTTTCTTATTTGGCAAAATCATACTAATTGTCCCATTTCCTTTTTTGTCTATCTTTTTTTTACCTAAATACCCCTACTTTTCCAATTCTCAATACCCAACTACCCCCTTTACAATTAAATTAATCAATTAAAATACCCAACTACCACCTTTTTAATGGACCTCACTCAACCCTTAAAATCCGTAAAATCCCAAATGGGACATCTAAACTGATTCGGAGGGAGTATATGCATTTAAAACCTTTAACGACAATTTTTACATTTAAAACAAATTATCAATGGTTATGATTTTTTGAAATTCTATAAAATAACAACAAGTTTGCTTTTTTATGGAATGTTGATGTAAATTTTTTATTTCTATTATTGGCTAAAAAATCCTTAAAATTATTCAAATATTCAAAAAAAATAGATTCAAATAATATAAATTCAATTATTTATGTTAAATAAATTAAATGTAGCAAGTATATGAAATTATAGTTATTAAGAAAATAAAATAAATAAAAAGAGAGAAACTATGATTGGATAAAGAAAAATTAATAGAGGTAATAAACTTTTAAAAAGATACGAATGTTATTATGGATAGATTAAAAGATGAAATTATAAGTGATAAAAAATCATACGCAATGTCAATCACATAAAAAAGGCATTGTTATGAATGTTCTAATATTTCTAACTTTTAAGCCACAGTTACATTTTGTTACTTAACTACCATGTCACAAATTAATTACTCCCAAAATGTTTAGATGTGAGTGCTTTTATAAAATTGTGGGGGAAAGTAAGTTGGGATAGAGGAAGTAATTAGATAGGTCGTAAATAGCTTTGCTCATTGTTGCTAGGATCGAGGTACGAATCGCCTAACAAGATCGGGAGCACAATTTACCAATATTTAAATTTTGAGATGGAAACGAAAAACTTTTGAATTGAGATTTTTGACTTGCGGTACAATTTATTCCGGATCGAGATACAATTTGGGATCGATTACTTTTCTACATTAATTTTTTTTATATAACATTTAACATCTGATAAGAAAACTTCTCTGTATTTTTAACATTTAACATTAACTTTTCTGTATTTTTATGACATGTAACATTAATACATGTGTATGATATTTAAAATGTGCTATTCTAAATACAGTAGAGGACCAATGTACACTCATTATTACTTTATTGACATATATGGCTCTTTACCTCTCCACACTTTGATTATTATCTTCGAAATTTTTTTTGACAAATCCTCAAAGGTTGAGTTCAATTCAACTGTACGGTTCATATACATCCTATTCTCCTTCCACTTATCTTCATCTTCAAGAACCAAATTAGAGTATTGGAGCTTCAATGATTCTTAGATCTCCTCCCTTTATTTTCTTTATCTTCAAGAAACTATAAATAATCAATATTTTTACTTTAATTTTTGTTTTCTTATTTACAATAGCTATTAAGGTTTTGGGAATTTTTGATTCAGCGTTCCAAGTTGTTAATCCATACGTTCCAGAACACCAGTGACCCGCGATTGGAGTCGCACGATCTAGATCGTGGGGCCATCAATCGATCATGGCTACATTTGTTTTGCTTGTAGTGGTTTATGTTTTTTATTGCGTAAAATAAGTGGATAAGATTATGAGAGAGAAAAAAAGTTCAATATGTAGTTTAGATTGTGAATTAAAAATTAAATGAAAATAAAGCCACTATCTACAGTAAAAAAAAATGTTATTTATTGTTAGACAAAAAATAAGAATAAATATAACTTGAAAAATTGGCGAAAAAAGTATCATGTAGTCTCATAATGTTACATTAATGAATTTAATGTATTTGTGTGACAAATGTCTTATGTTCTAAATTTTCATGCGATCTCCTATTTATAGAGTAATATTGCAATTTACACATCTTATAACTTCTTAATTCTAATTGATAGTTAATCAGTTATATAACCCTAAACCCTAAACCCTAAATCCCAAACTAAAAAAAATGCATTTTTTTACGCTTAAAAGTTTTATTGCCCACGCTTACAAGTGAGGCTAAAGTAATTTTTCATGCTTAAATAAGTGTGGACAATAATTGTGTTGGGAAATATTGCCCACACTTATTAACCACGATTACAAACACGACAAAATGCACTTTCAGTGACACATATGTGTAGGGATATTCACCAACTTATAAGCATGAGGAAATTTTTTAAAAGTCCATTGATTTATGTCCAGTTATTCCTCATATATAAGCATGGATAATTTAGATGATAACTAATTTTTTAATTAATTGTAGCACAAAATTTAATACTATTCTTTTTTTTCTATTATTTTGTAGTTAAAATAATAATAATAAGGAAAATTTGCCTAGAATAATTCAATCTTTGTCTGATTTTCCTACAATAGTCTCAAGTATTGATCATCTATGAAAAATCTCATCTCTTGATAGTTGTTTCCAATGGCATCCAAGCAAGTAAAACAACCGGCTACACAGCAGGTCATTTCTTGACCTTCTTCTTCATCCAAGCATCTATCTATAATCTACCTTCTATAAAAATAACTATCGCTAAAACAAAACACTGCTGACATCATTAATATTTAAAATTGCTTACGTGTTACAACCTCAACAAAAATTTTCCCTCCAACACTCAATGATTGTGTCATTGTTTTTATGACTATTTTTTATCTTTGACTTTACTAGTAGCTCACATCATTTAACTTATTAGAAAATTATATATATATATATATATATATATATATATATATATATATATATATATATATATATATATATATATATATATATATATATATATATATATATATATATATATATATATAATTTTTTATATATACTTAGTTACTTAAATGCAATATTTTTTTTTGAATAATACCTGATTCATTAATAAAGAGTCATACGACATCTACATCAGAGATAAAAATTAGCAAGTATATAGCAACTAAAACCAAATATAATTTAAAAATAACAAAACTTAAATGCAATACTTAATTCTATTACGATTTAGGTTGTGAGTAGTTTTATGTAAGCTAATTAAATTTATATCGAAAAATTTAGTAAAACATGTATCCCAACAATCAAAAGATCATATGATAATGGATGTTGCTGTACATATGATTAAAGGATAAAGTTCCTTTTTTAAAAGTTACAGAACACTGATTTTTCGAATGCATTGATTTTAGCAAAAGAGTTAGCAAATGATATTGAAATTGAATGTACGTTTCCTCAAAAATGTCAAACGCGTGGAAAAAGACATTTTGATGAGACAACTAATGAAGAAACTCTTACATTTTGATGAGACGATTTTGAATACAATACTTTATATACATTGTTAATAAAAGGCAAGCTTAACTATTATACGGAGAAATTAGTATTTTACAACCTTACAATTTTTTTAATATCCTAAACATCTAACAATTTTATAATGAAAAAGACAAAAACGTAGACTTTATTGCATTTTATTGGTTTTTTATCTTTTATTATATAATATATTAATTTTTACTTTTATGGCTGATTATTTATTTTTCATTATTTTTTATCTTTACTTTATTTTCAAAGTTTGAAAATAAAGCTTAGCTTATACATTTATATTTTAAAACATATTTCATAATAATATAAAAATATCTTAATTTATTAATCAAAATAATTACAGCTACATTATCGAAACTTTAGTAATCATAAATTAGAATATTTTTATTGTATTATTAAAATTTTTTTGAACATCATTGGTTTTTTTCTAAGCATGATGGAGAAAAAAAAAGTTTCTTATTCAAATAAAAAAAGGAAAATTATCATTAGTGTCCCTGAGGTATGAGTTATTCTCAATGGTGGATAAACTTAATTTTTTTTCCAATAGCACCCCTGACGTTTAGGGGTAATAACATCCGTGACACTTTTGTACTTTTTTCCGTTAACTAGACGTTATGTTTGAAATAAAACCAAACGATGGTTTGTGTTTGATTAAGTAACTAGATTTGGCTCTTCATTTTACCTCCTCGATCATTCTCTGTCTTCTTCCTCATCATCATCTCCTTGCTTGATCACGCCATTATTGACGATTTTTCCTCCTCGTTGCTGCTCGAAGTAACGCTGGTAAGTTCTCGAATCTTCTTTACTTTTGTTTCTGGACATGCAAGATGTGGGCTTGTGTCTATATTTGCCCTAAATGTCGACTGTAATGGTGCTATTTTTTAAATTTTTTCGTCTTAAAATGTGGTAGCATTAGGGTTTTGTTGTTGAATTATGGTGTTTAAAGTTATTCCGAATCATTCTCTGTAAGATTGAACCCTAAAAATTAGGGCTTTTTTCCATTTTTATTTTTGGTGCAATGTATGATTGTTGATGGTTTTTGTTTTTTGTTTTTTTGGTTGATAGGTTTGAAATGGATGATTGTGTGTGTTGTTGAAGTTTGTGTATAAGGGTAATGAGACAGAAGTCTTTGTTGAGTATGTAGACTTAGTGAACTTGTTAGACATGATCATAGATTATTGGGATAAAGCTGAGTCTTTGGGACATTTGATGCCTGAGCATCCCAGTTTTAGTTATCTGTACAAAAAGAAATACGTTCAGATTGTTGATGACAAAGCATTGTTGGAGATGTTTAGCAGAAATAGGGGAGTTTAAATTACTTGCATCCATGTTGGTGACTCTAAACCTAGTGTGTTGTTAGATAATGCTAGGAGACTTAGGAAAACCCTAAAGCAAAATGCACAGAAGAAAGAGATGGAGCCTAAACCAAACCCTGTTGAATCTGATGATGGTGATGATGATGATGTTGTCATGATAATTCCAACCCCTAGTGTACCCCATGAGAAGCAATTTGTGATAAATGTGGATGATGATGTAGACCCCACTCCTGTAAACCTTTAGAACATGTAGAACATGTTGAGGAACCAGCTGAACATGTTGAGGATATGGTTGTTGATGATGTTGTTGGACCTATAGCAACTGTGATTGAGGACATGGTTGTTGATGATGTAGTTGATGATGTTGTAGAACCTGTAGTGGAGCCCATTCCAACCCCATTACAAATTATAAAGCCCAAGGCCTGGAAAAAACCAAAGGGGTACTTCAGGCCCAAACTCCCTATCCTTAGACCAAGGAAGAAACCTGTTGAAAGTGCAATGGAGCCTCCACCTTCTCCTGGTGGCATAAATGATGTCATACTTGAAAATGTGAAGTTCCTGAATGAGCTAAACAAGGAGGACAATGAGGAGGCTAAGGAGGATACCCCAACCCAAAAAACCCCGAAGAAAGTCACACCCAAAAAAACCCTAAAGAAGGTCACACCCAAAAAACCCCCAAACAGGACCACACCCAAAAAAACCTCAGTAATGGAACCTATCCAGACTAAGGATACCCCAACCAAAACTCCAAAGATTACTGTAACCAAAAGAATTCCAAAGAGTACTATGAGAAGAAAGGTAATTAAGCAGGTGGTTACTAGAAGGTCTCCAAGGCTTGTTGACCTGAGTAAGGAAAAGGAGGGTGCTGCATCTACTTCAGGGCCCTTGCTTTGTGATAGTGATGATGAATCCTTCATTCCATCTAGTGATAGTGACAGTGAGAGTGTGTCTTTGGTTGAGAGTGATGAGGAGGTTGAGGAGGATGATGTTGATTTAGTTGGAGATAACTTTGATCAATTTGAGGGTCCAGTTTGGGATGATCAATGTGATAGTTTTGACAGTTATTTGAATAGGTTGTATAGGAATTGACAATTATATGAAGACAAGACATTTGAAAACATTGAGATTAAAGAGTGGCAATTGTTTACAGACAAGCAACATCTGAGGGATTTTATTAGGGATTATTGCATATAATCTGGGTTTTCATTGGTTGTTGATAAGGCTGATAAGACCAGGTAAACAGCCAGGTGTTATGATACAAACTGTGAATGGAGATTGCATGTTTCTAGGTTGCCTGATGGGGTTACATGGGCTATCAAAAAAATTCAAAATGCTTAACACACATGTTTGGGTATAGAAATTAGAAACAATATGGTGAGTGTTAAATGGGCGTGCAATGTCTTACTTGAGGACATTAGGGCTAATAATGACATCCCAGGTAAAGCATTGAATGAGCTGTTGTGGTCCAAGTATGGTGTTGAGATGGCTCAAGCAGGGTTGTATAGGGTTAGGAACATGGCATTGAGTATCATAAATGGTGGGCATGACACATCATACAGTTCCTTGCCATGTTATTGTGATGTAATTAAATCCACAAATGAAGGGTCACATGCAAATTGTGCTTGGTATCCCCCTACACATCCAGATAGACCCCTAGTTTTTAAGAGCATTTTCATTTCTTTCAAGGCTTCCTTGGATGGCCTTTTTGCTGGTTGTAGGAGTGTGATTGGAGTAGATAAGGCTCATTGAAAGGGTGATTATGGAGAAGTTTTGTTATCTGCAATTGCCCTAGATGGCAACAATGAATTGTTTCCAGTTGCATAGGGTGTTGTTTTCAAGCGAGGATGAAGAAGCTGGAAGTTTTTCATTTGGCATCTCAAGCATGTTCTTGAACCAAGTCAGAGAGGAGACAATTGGTGCATAATACCTGACAGGCAAAAGGTATGCAAATTAGTTCATTTATTTTGTGTCACATACAATGTTTGGCATCTCCATCTAACTTCTTTCAATACTTTGATTTGCACATGCAGGGAATTGACAAAGCTATTACTGATTTATGGCCTAAGGTGCAAAGGAGGTATTATTGCAAGCACCTTAGTGCCAATTGGAAAAAGAAATTCCCAGGCCCTAAGATGTGGCAACTGTTTTGGCTGGCATATGGGGTTTTTTCAACATTCACATTTGCCAAGGCCATGAAGGAGCTTGACAAAGAGGATGCTGATGCTAGGAAACGGCTGGCTGACTTGGGTCCACAAGATTGATGGACAAAACACAAATTTGATGTAGATCTGAAGTGTGATGTCAACAAAACAAATTTTGTAGAAAGCTTCAACGCAACCATAGGAACTGACAGGTGTAAGCCTATTCTTACTTTGTTAGAGGGAATAAGGAGGGTAATAATGGTTAGTTGGCTACAAGGAAGCAAAAAAGTGCTGATTGGGAGAAGTTGTGTCCAAATATTGTGAAAAGAGTGCAATCTTTGTGTAATGACAATAGGTCATGCAGGGCTTTCATGTCTAGTATAGGAGAGTATGAAGTCATGGAGGGTAAATCAGCTCTTGCAGTGAGTTTGAACAAACACACATGCCATTGCAATGTGTGGCACTCACTGGCATACCATGTAAGCATGCAATGCGTGCTATTCTTCATGAGGGTCTTGATCCACAGTCATTTGTGCATGAATGGTACTTAGTTGAGAAGTACAAGCTGGCCTATGGTGAAAGCATAAAACCCATCCCTGATCAAGATAAATGGCCAGCATCAGATAATCCCACCATTTTCCCCCCTGTGATTAAGAGAGGAGTTGGAAGACCTTGCAGGAACATGAGAAGAGGCGATGATGAAGAGAGGAAGGGAAAAAGGAGCAAGACTGTTAAGTGTGGAAAATGTGGGGAGTTTGGTCACAACAAGTCTATTTGTAAAGGAGGAGCAACATTGAAGCAAAGGCTACGAAGAAACAGTGATGAAGCCTCAACTTCCAAAGTCAGTGCAAAGAAGGGAGTGCCAAAGTCCAAGGCAACAAAGAAGGGAAAGGGCAAAACTCACTGAAATTTGTTAATGTCATGTATTTTTAACTATTAACTTTTGGAACTAAGTAGGGTAATCCTCTTTTGTATGTATTATATATGGTTGAAGAACAAATTAACTAACTTTTGTATGGCATTTGAACTTAATCATTCAAAGCAATGTAATATAGCAACACATTTCAGTAGTGATATTTAAGAAGAGTGTTTAGATACAATAACCATTTCATTAGCTTCAATAAGTTAACAATACATAATACCATAGCCTTAAGTTTACAATACATAATTTAGGGCTTAATAATAGCAACAACCAACAATAACAAGAAAAACATTACAATATATTTCATGAAGTTAGCAACCCTAAGTAAGCCATCAACTTTATTAGACAACCCTAAAACATTAGCCTGTGTCTGATGACAATTGAGTTCGCTTAACAGCTTCCTTATCCATAGGATCTCTGTGACTCCCTTTGCTATTCCCCGAAACTCTGCTTCGACACTCGACAGAGCCACAACCTTCTGCTTCTTGCTTTTTCATGTAACCAAGTTCCCCCCAACAAGGGTAAAGTACCCTGAGGTAGATTTCCTATCATCTCTGTCTCTAGCCCAGTCTGCATCAGTGTACCCAACTAGATCAAGATTGCCATTTCGTGAGTACAAAATTCCCTTGCTACTAGTTCATTTCAGATATCTCAAGATTCTAATAATTGCATCCATGCGATCTTCTTGAGGTCCGTGCATGAATTTGCTTACCACTCCTACCGCATAAGCAATGTCTGGTCGAGTGTGAGATAAGTAGATCAACTTTCCGACTAGACGTCTATAGCGATCTTGATCAGCCATCTCTGCTCCTTCAACAATTTGAAGTCCGTGATTTGTCACCATGGGAGTTTCAGCTGGTTTGCAATCTACCATCCCTGTTTCTGCTAGGAGGTCTAGAATGTACTTCCTTTGATTAATGAATATCCCCTTTTTCGATCTCAATACTTCTATTCCAAGAAAGTACTTCAGATTTCCCAAGTCCTTCATCTCAAATTCTCGAAACAATTGCCTCTTTAATTCATTGATCTCTTTGGCATTATTTCCTGTGATGACCATGTCGTCCACATATATGACTAAGCAGGTGATCTGATCTCCACTCTTCTTAAGGAACAAAGTATGATCTGAATTACTTTGTCTATATCCGAACCTCTTCATTGCTGCAGTGAATCTCCCAAACCATGCCCTAGGAGATTGTTTTAGCCCATACAAGGCCTTTCTTAGTTTACATCCTTCTCCTTGTCTATATCCATCTGCAAATCCGGGTGGAGGTTTCATGTATACTTCTTCCTCGATCTCACCATGTAGAAAGACATTTTTCACATCAAACTGATACAGAGGCCAATCCTTATGAGCTGCTACGGAGAAAAGAACTCTGATAGTGTCGATCTTGGCCACGGGGGAAAACGTCTCCGAGTAGTCTACCCCATAAGTCTGAGTGTACCCTTTCGCAACAAGCCTAGCTTTATATCTCTCTATGGTTCCATCTGCATGATACTTTACTGAGAATACCCACTTACACCCAACTGTCTTCTTGTCGCTTGGAAGTTTGCATTTTTCCCATGTCTCATTTTTTTGAAGGGCTACGATCTCATCACCCATGGCTTTCTTCCATTTGGGATCACCTAGTGCTTCTTCAGTTGTCTTTGAAATTATACTGGAATAGAGAGCAGTATTAAAGGCTAAAGCTGTCTGTGATAACTGTCTGTTTTCTCCTCCATCAATAGGATATCTGGACCTCTGGGACTCAAAATCTAGATCATATCTCTGAGGGGGTATACCCCTTGTACTCCTTGGGGGAAGCTCATACCTCCTGGGAACCTCATCATTACGCATTAGTCATATTATTAGAAGGGGAAGCATGAATTACCTCGGTATCTGGATGCTCGGGGACTGGAGTGGTCTGAGGAGCTGGGTTAACTTCGTTTTCAAAGGTAATATCTGCAGTAGTAGCTACTTGCTCTTGTGGATCTCGACTGTCAACAACTGGATGAATGAGCCAGCTAAGATCCTCACTTTTACTCTCCCCCTGAGATCTAGGCTGGGTGTAAAAGTAAGACTGTTCAAAGAAGTCACAGTCCATGGTAGTGTACAGCTTGTTCTGAGAAGGATCAAAACACCGATTGCCCTTTTGTGTAACCCCATATCCTAAAAATACGCACTTGATAGCCCGAGGTTCAAACTTAGAACAGGTCCGAGGTGGAAGATGCACGTAGACAACACACCCAAAGATACGAGGTGGTAGAGAATGGGAAGAAGGGACAGGGGTGACAGTGTTTAGGGTAGCAAGAGGAGTTTGGTAGTGTAGGACTTTTGTGGGAAGACGGTTAGAAAGGTAGGTGGCAGTGGCGATGGCTTCTGGCCAAAACCGGACAGGTATGTGTGCTTCAAACATGAGAGCACGGGAAATCTCCAGAAGGGTACGGTTTTTGCGTTCAGCGACGCCATTTTGCTGCGGAGTATCGGGACAGGAGGTTTGATGGATAATGCCATGTTCAACAAAGAAGTTTTTCATGATAGTAGAGACATATTCACCACCATTATCGGAGCGGAGAATTTTAAGTTTAGCATGAAATTGGGTGTGTATCATACGATAAAATTTGACAAAAACATCAAAAACCTCAGATTTATGTTTCAAAAAATAAACCCAGCACATCCGAGTATAATCATCAACAAATAACACAAAATAAGCAAATCCATGAGAATTAACATCTGGAGCAGGGCCCCATACATCCGAATGAACCAAATCAAAAGGTCTATCAGTACGAGTACGACTAGGATAATAAGATTGTTTATGACTCTTAACTAATACACAAGTTTCGCAATCCAACGACTCATTACAACCAAGGAGAGAGGGAAAAAGTCGCTTTAGATAACCTAAAGATGGATGACCTAAACGACGGTGCAAAGTCCACAATTGATGAGCAGGAGATCCGTGAGCAAGCATCGCACTACCATTTTGAATCACCTCGTCCACATAGTAGAGCCCATCGCGTTCAGTACCACGCCCAATCATCGTCCCAGTCCGAGCATCCTGCACAAGACAATCAGTCGAGGTTAAAAGCACGGTACAATTCATTTCCTTGGTTAATTGACTAACAGATAATAATTTGTGCGATAAACTTGGTATCAACAAGCAATTTTTAATGCGAAGAGAAGGTGAAATATTGACCGGCCCGGCTAAATCAACTGGAACACATTCGCCATTAGCGGTTTGAATATGGGTTCTATAAGTAGGCTGAGTAGATATTAAATCACGAGGGTCAAAGGTCATTGAGTCAGTGGCCCCGCAATCAAATATCCAATTTGAAGGTGTTTTGTGGCTGAAAAGGCTAATGGCATTAGTTGGGTTTGGAGTGGGTTTATTTGGGCCCAAATCGAAAAACACATGGGCTTGTGTCTTAGGATTTGTGTCCGGTTTTTGTTGGGTATGGGAAGGGTTTTTATTTTGAGTATTTAAGTGAGTGGGAAGGTGAGTGTGTTTTAGGGTTTGGATGGGGTTATAAATAGGTAGAAGAGGAAAGTTCTCCTTTCCCTCTCCTTGTGTTGCGGTTGTTGTTTCTCTCTCTTCCTCCCTTATTTCTGTTTCTGTTACGGCCACCGGTTCTCCTTCCCTCTCTTTGCAGCCCTTCACAATACCTGATTCATTGTATGATGATGGTGACTCGGCTATGGTCAGGTGAGCCTTGCCGCCGGTCCGGGTTGCCGGTGCCTTGGTGGCGGCTCGCCTCTTTTGCAAGTCGTCCCACCACTCAGGGTACCCCACAAGTTTAAAACAACCCTCCTTAGTATGCCTTGAGCCTCCACAGTGGGTGCACCGGAGTTTTCTCCGGTCATCTTCATCACGGTTTCTATGGAGATTTTTGTTTTGCATGACAAGCCCTGAGCCAATCTCTGAGGGACCCGATCCCAGTGATGAGACGCCGTTCATTATTCTCCGGCGTGAAATTTCGCGTCTGATTGTGGCATACGCCACTTCCACCGTCGGTAAGGGTTCAGTATTGAGGAGGTCCCTCCTCTCTTTGTCCAGATTTTCATTGATCCTAGTAAGGAACTGGTATAATCTTTGCCTTTGAATGAATTTATTAAACTCAGTGATGTCCTTTGCACATGACATAGGATTCGGCATTCTTCTGTCTATTTCTTTCCATAAAGTCAGCAAATTGTTGTAATATGTTTCAATAGTGTCACCCCCTTGCTTCATTGTGGCTGCGTTTGTACTCAGATCATAGACTATGGGCTGTGGTGTAATCTAAAAACTGATTAACAATTTCTCTATCGATGTTCTCTATAATCCAGGCTACAACCATTGCATCTCGTTGTTCCCATTGAGCAAAGTCCGGATCTGTTGGTGGTGGAGGTGGGGCGATGATGTGATTGAGCCTCCCTCTACCACTGATGGCGACATGCATGAGTTTACACCATAAGGTGTAGTTGTTGTATGTTAGTTTTTTCAGTCACTCTGAATGTGGTTGAGTTGTCGGTTTGGTTGTGTGTTTTGTTGAATTTCTGAAACATCTGAAACATTTGTTCCATATGTTCCATTGAGATTAAGGGTTTTGAGGTTGTTTCTTCTGTAATTTCGGCCATTGCAGGTAAGGTAAGTGATGAGTTCTTCAAAGGGTTTCTCCCAGATCAGTACCCTAAAGCTCTGATACCATGATAGGCCGTGACAATTCGTCACATAATCTCACCGTGGCCCACTCGTGTGGACACGGGAAACCCGTGGGCTCGGGCCCACAAACCCATGAGTCAAGAGCGTTGACTTGCACATACACTTGGTGAGGTTCATTGCTTTCCAAAACCATATGGTAATAGGAGGATTAGTTCACCAAGTATATATGCAAGTCCACAACCCACTTTTTTATCGATGTGGGATCTTGTCTCACATGTGAAGTATTTCCAACACTCTCCCTCACATGTGAGCCACATCATACCAGGAACCACCTTCGGCTCATATACCATGAAGATTTGATAAATGCGGAATTTAGGGTTTTGGAATAGTTTTTTGTTTTACTTAATGGGTAAATCACCCTTGAATATATACATCAGACTAGCCACTAAATAAGGAAATAGAATAAAGGAAAAATTATATTAAACCACCTATTGTATACACTCTTTTTTAAAAAACCACCTTATATAAATTTTTTTGCAAAAAACCACCTTACATAATACAATTTGTTGCAAAAGACAACCAGTTAGGAAAATTCGTTAGTTGACTGTGATTTTTAACGTTTGACCATATTTTAATGCTGTCACGTGCCTCTCACGTGAGTTTAATTAAAAACCCATCTTCCTTTCTCCTTCTTCATTAAAGCCTTTCGAACTACCCTGTTCTCCATTACTGCTATCTCACTATGTCCTCATTCGAAATTCATAGCTGCTATCTCTAATCAAATTTCTTGCATCTCAGTGAAGACCACATTCATCTTGGTATGTTTATTTTGCTTTTCTTAAATTTTCGGTTTTAGAGAGTTTCTGAAATTAATATTCTGTGCATTCTGTAGTGCATTCAAGCAATATACACCATATCAGTGTATATCAGTATTCAATGCTGTAGTGTATATTAGTGCATAATATTCTGTGGGATTAAGTATGCTGTGCATATTGTGTGCATAATGTGTGCATATTACAATCTGATTCCAGCAATCAGTGTATACAACACCAGCACTTGATACCAGCAATCAGTGCATAATGTGTGCATATTACAATCTAATTCATGACTCATACCCAAATCAGTGCATAACCAAATCAGTGTATGCTTGTGTATGCTGCTGTGTGCCTCAAACTCAAACAAGATCAGTGTATGCTTCACAAAACAAGAACAAAATATACCAATTGATACCCAAATCAATAATACAAACAAGAACAAGATTTTCCTTGCTCCATGAAACTCTCTTTGCAAATGGAGCTCCACACCCATATTTCTCGGGCTTCGATGTTGCTGTTGAAGAAGGGGAAAGCATTAGTACGCAATTGAAAGAGATATATCTTGAATGAATTGAAGAAAGTTGATGAAATTTGTTGAATTTGAAATTAGGGTTTAGTTAAAGTAGAGAGAAGAAATGAAATGGGGGTTGTGAGAAATGGAGCTCGACATTTTCTGAGAAAGGAAATGGGGTTAAGTAAACTCACGTGATAGGCACGTGACAGCCAAAAATGGTCAAACGTTAAAAATCACAGTCAACTAATGAATTTTCATAACTGGTTGTCTTTTGCAAAAAATTGTATTATGTAAGGTGGTTTTTTGCAAAAAAATTTATATAAGGTGGTTTTTTAAAAAAGAGTGTATACAATAGGTGGTTTAATATAATTTTTCCTAGAATAAATCCTATACAATAAACTAGGAAACAAAGTAATCTACTAAATATAAAATATTCTCCAGAATATGAAAATATTTTTTCCCACAGTGTGGAGTGAATTTATTTTGAGATATGAATACATAATTTAGGTTTCCTTGTGAAATCAAAGCCATGCTTGTCTGCTAAGTTGATTTTATTGCGAAATTTTCTTTTTATATCGGTTATGAAACTTATTTAGGTTTTTCATATAGAATGGTTTTGATTTTTTGTTCGATTTTAAGTTAATTGAAAACCAATTAAATTAAGTGGTTGCACATTTAGATTTTGATAACCTGGTACATGAAAATGTACGTCTATAATATCTTTATGAGGCTCATCTATTGATTTATATGAGTGAAGTATCAATTTCATAAGAATTCGATGCGGATCACAATTGATATTAATCATTAGAACTTCAGAATAACAGTATTATTCGTTTGATCATTTTAGAATGTATGTTGAAATGCAGCCTAAACAAATACATGATGTAATTATGTAAAGGATTTCCTTCTCAAAGCGAGAAGCAAGGATGCACGTTTCATCAAGATGAAGAGGAGTCAGGATGTTGTTAAGTTCAAGGTTCGTTGCTTTAAGTATCTGTACACCTTTAGGGGGTGTTTGGTATGTCAAAAATTAGGGTAGGAAACGGATTCAAAAAACATAATCCATTACATTGTGTTTGTTTAGTCAAAAAGGTAACGGTATCCGTTAAATAGAGGTAACCATAACCGTTACTTTGTTACCAGCCCTTAAACACCAGTAACATTTTTAAACTCTGAGTTATGGCAGTGGAATCATCCCTTGCATTCTGATTTCGTGGTTGTTTCACTTTCATCATGGATTGGTATTCAATGTTGTGGTCTACCAACTTGATTTTACTTAAACTTATGGAAGAGCGAGGCATTCGATTAATTTTGCCTTCCTTTTTGTTGCATTCCTTTACATTTTTTATACCAAACAACAATTAATGATAACACTTAAGAATACCATTACTCCTCGTAACACATTCCCTTTCCATTACCTTTTCACTTCTTATACCAAACAACCCCTTAGTGTGTTCGACATTGAGAAGGCTGACAAGCTCAGGGACTCTCTTCCTCCAGGTTACCACTTGTGTCTGTTTTTCAATCATCTAGCTTATTTGTTGTTAGTTAGAGTTTCTTTTAATACTTTGTGCTATCACAATCAGGGGCGGAGCCAGATGCCCTCTTGTGTGCACAAATGAGGGCACTGACCAGCTAAAAAAATATTATGCTACACCAAATTTTAAGAACTGCACTTAAATAATTAGAAAGATTTTAATACGTGTGCTCTCACTCTTTTGATTTCTGAATCCGCCATGAATCATATTCATAAAATGTAGGTTATATAAACATCATTGCAATATAGATTTAACCTGCTCTTACACTAATGAACCTGCTCCTTAACTAGTCATTAGTGATGTTTGATTTGATGAATAGAGAGCTAGGTGTCCACGTGGATGTTTGGGTGAGTTTCGGAAATAATATACTTTCTCCCGCTACATAAGAATTATGGGTACTATTCATCTTTTAAGTTTATTTTATATATAGCGGCTAATGTGTTAGAAAAAATATAGTGAAGTTACATCATGTTTAAATCGTCTAATCGAATACTTTTATAATATCAAATTATTAAATATATAAATGAGCAAAGTTACGCATTGTATTGCGTAAAAAGTAAAAAGTAGCAAGTATTATGGAACGGAGGAAGTATCAGGTCAAGTTAACGGTGCTTCACTATATTATACTCCCTCCAATTCACATCTAAAGTCATATTTAGTTTTTTGACACTATTCATTGATTACATTTAATTTATATTTAGTATTTAGTCTAGACGTCAAAATATAGTTAAGTGGGATCTTATGTGATTTGTATCAATGTAAATTTTATTAATATTAAATTTTTATAATTTTTAGTTAGGCACAATAAGAGATATTTAGGATTGAATTAGTGCGTTGCATAGTATACCAAAACTAAATAGAACAATTGATGTGAATTAAAGGGAGTATGTTACGATCTAATTTCAATTTAACTAATACGAGGTGTTTAATGACGCGCTACCTCATATTCAATTTCGGATAATCAAGAACCATTTTACCCGGATCCCTGAATGTGAGTTACTAAGCTCTAGAGTACCCCGTATTGGGGTGAAATGTTTTCTGCGTAAACTACTTCCTCCGTTCTTATTTACTTGCAACATAGTTGACTTCGGTACTATTTATTAAGCAAATTAACTTTTATATTGTCGGTAATCTATAAGTTAAAACATAGTCATATGAGATCTTGTTTGAATCGTCTCGATTCAAAGTTTATTAATTTTGAGTTTTTATAATATTTCGATATGTATAACTAGAGATATTAACGATTGAATTCGTGCATTGGGGAGTGTGAAAAAGCAAATGGTGCAAGTAAATAAGAACGGAGGTAGTACTATTTTGAATCCCAATGCATCAAATAGCAGATATTTGAAACCCATGGAAATCGTAATGATTAAAGAAATATTTTGGAGCAAGAATATTTCACGGATGATGAATTGATGATTGCTCATGTTTAATTCCCAGCGATATCTCAAAGTCTAAGTAAATAACGGTTATTTGTGAGGTTAATAAATTACTCTTATTTTGTAGAATTTGATAGAGCGAGAAAATTTATTATTTTAATTTATCTTTTTTAATTTAACTTACTTTATTATTATTCTTTTTGACGTTTATTATACGGTGATTCATAAATCACTTTGATTGATTAGTAATTTGCGATATCTCTCTTTTGCTTGTGCAGGTGTCAGTGTCCAAGATCTGTGAGCAAGCTGTGATTTTGTAGGAATTTCTGTTTTCATATGATTTTAGTGGATTATATCTATCCATTTTAGAATATTATTTTTTTTAAACGACTAATAAAAATGTTAAAAAATAACAAATGTCATCTTAGGAAGCCATGACAAATGAAATTATTTTAGTGGATAATAGTTGATTAAATGAAAACGTTTTCCAAAATTAGAATTTTTTTAAAATTGGAGCAAAATTAGGTGAAATATTAAAGAAAAATTACAATGATTAATATAACTTTTGTTGAATTTCCTACGATAGTACCAACTTTTAATTAACAAAAAATAATACCAACTAGTATTATTCTAGAATAATATGAAATTTTGTTTAACCATTAATTAATCTTTTATTTTTGTCAACTAATTAACATGCTACAAAAATTAGTATTATTCTAGGCAAAGCACCCCTAAGTTGATATCATTCATGGTTAATCAAAAGTTAGTATTATTGTAGATATATCCGTGAAAGTTTGTATTATTCACAGTAATCTTTCTAAATATTTATTTAAATTACATAAAATCTTGTGTGAGACGATCTTTCCGTGTGACGCTTATTATGGGCTAAATAGCCCAACTAATACAATTATTAGCACATAGACTCCTTGATTTGAGGTTGTCTCACCGAGAGACGTTCTCTCACAAGAGTATCTACATACTTTATTATAGTAATTCTACATGCTTAACCTACAATTTGATACGTTTAATCGAGTGACAGTGAATTCAATAAGTAATTTTCAAAAAATCATCAATATTAAAATTGTTTTAAAAATCATGTTTTACTTGCATTATTCTTTGATGTTATATATTTATATATAGTTCATATTAAATTCATGCATTGCACGAGTTTCATATTTATATATATTTCATATTAAATTCAAATTAAAATAACACCCATTACCACTAAAGATTCTATTTTCTTTAATCTTGTTGAAAAATCCAAATAGGAACATCAAAAAGAAACGGAGAGAGTAACTTCTAACTTATATTTTTGGTTGCAGTTAATTTTTAGAAAAGAAAATTGGATTGTTCTCTAAGTTCCAATCTCATTTAATGTTGTTGAATAGACTATAGAGAGGAGTTCTGCACACTGTTATTCGTCAAATCAAATAGTAACTTCTAACTTATATTTTTGGTTGCAGTTAATTTTGTTTTTCTAATTTCTAGCTTGCTCATTACGATCAATCTAGTATAAAGACATAGGAGTACAAAGATGATTTCACATAACAGAAATCCTAGTTAGTTTGTGTTCCTACTGAGTACTATATATTTCTAGCCATGCACCCGTTTAGCCTCAAAATCCTGTTCACTATTGCTATACTTTTGCTAATTCCTTATATAAGCCCCTCAGCCTCAAAATCTTTAGGTGGAAATGCCAGAGATCGCCAAGCATTGCTTGACATCAAAGCCAAAATAACTGATGACCCTCTTGGAGTTTTGAATTCATGGAATAATACAGTCCAATTATGCCACTGGTATGGTGTCATTTGTGGCCGCCATCAAAGGGTTAAAGGTTTAGACTTAGAATCGTCTAAGCTTACTGGCTTTATCTCACCATTTGTGGGAAATTTAAGCTTTTTAAGGGGGCTTTGGCTTTCCAACAATTCTTTCTATGGCGAAATACCTCCACAAATTGGTAATCTTCATAGGTTAGAGTTGTTAATCCTAGATAATAACTCTTTTACTGGTCATATTCCATCCAATATATCAGCTTGTTTTAACCTTCTTATGCTACATGCTAGTTACAATGAGTTAATAGGTAATATTCCAGTACAACTTTGTTCCATGAGAAATTTGCAATATCTTTCATTTCTTAAGAACAATTTGGTTGGGATCATCCCCAAATGTCTTGGGAATATCACTTCTCTTAAGACTCTTTCATTGACTTTAAATAATTTGGTTGGGAATGTCCCTAATAGTTTAGGAAACCTTAATAAGTTAACCAAGTTGTTACTAGGAGGAAATCACTTGTCAGGAACTATTCCTTTATCTTACTATAATCTTTCCCTCCTAACAGACCTTGATTTTGGAGTAAATCATTTTAAAGGAACTCTCCCTTCAAATTTAGGAAATTCTCTACCATATCTAAAGTTTTTTTCAATCTATAATAACTTTTTTACTGGGTATATTCCTCCCTCGATTTCCAATGCCTCGAACTTAGAACGTCTTCAGCTAAATTTGAATGATCTTACCGGAAATGTGCCTCCAATGGATAATCTTCGGAAACTGTATTGGTTTTCAGTCTCTAAGAACTTTCTTGGAAGTGGGTCAATCACAGAATTGAGTACCATTTTTTCATACATCAGCAATGCCACCATGTTACAATTGTTGCACATAGATCATAACAATTTTGGTGGCATATTAGAAGATAAAACCATCTTAAATCTCTCAACTACTCTACTAGATTTTCAATTGGATGATAATAAAATATATGGTCATATCCCTACAACTATTGGAAACTTTGTAAACCTTCAGGTATTTACTGCTTCTCATAACCAACTTTCAGGTGTTATCCCTGAAAGTATAGGGAAGCTTAAGTATCTTGGGAAGTTGTTTTTGTATGGTAACCATTTGTTAGGACCTGTTCCATCTTCTATTGGAAACTTAACCGAGCTTGTTCTCGTCGATCTTTCCTTAAATAGACTTGAAGGTGTAATTCCTACTAGCCTAAAGAATTGCAATAGCTTGAATGGTTTAAGCTTTTCTCAAAATAACCTTACTGGTGTGATCCCATCACAAGTGTTTCTTAGTCTCTCGTCCATGTTAGTTCAGTTCTCTTTTGCAGGAAATCGCCTGTCTGGTTCACTTCCAGCTGAAATCGGTAAGCTGCAAAACTTGGTTGAGCTCGATATCTCTGACAATTTGTTAACAGGGGAGATTCCTAGTGAATTGAGTAGCTGTGTTGCTCTGCAGACTCTACTTATGCAAGGAAACTCTTTTCAGGGATCAATACCTTCATCTTTGAGTGCATTGAAAGGGATTCGTTCCTTGGATCTTTCTCGAAACAATTTTTCAGGTGAAATTCCTGGGTTTTTGGCAAATTTTTCATTGGAAATGTTGAATCTTTCTTACAATAATCTAGAGGGAAAAGTACCTACTGGTGGAATTTTCAACAATATCACTGGGTTTTCAGTACTGGGAAACATCAAGTTATGTGGTGGCATTGCAGAGCTCAAGTTGCCTACCTGTGAAATCACTAAAAAGACTCGAAAGAAGAGTTTGAATCGAAAATGGAGATTAATAGTTGCTTGTCTTTTGGGTTTTTTCGGTGCAGTGATCATTGCTGTTGTTTTGTTCTTTCTGCTTCGATTTAGAAAGAGAAGAATGCAGCTTTCATTAAATAGCCTTTCTTCAGAAAAAGGGCTTCTGAATGTATCTTATCATACCCTCTCAAAAGCTACTGATGGGTTCTCCCTCGAGAATTTTATTGGCGAGGGTAGCTATGGATCGGTTTATAAAGGAACCCTCGATCAAATTGGCACGAAAGTTGCAGTCAAGGTACTTAAACTTCAACATAAGGGAGCATACAAAAGCTTTAAGGCAGAGTGTAGAGTACTGAGACATGTTAGACACAGAAATTTAGTTAAGATTCTTACTACTTGCTCGAGTATTGATCACCAAGGTAATGATTTCAAGGCTCTTGTTTTTGAGTTTATGGTCAATGGGAGCTTAGAAGATTGGTTATATTCAACTTCTACTAATATATGTTTTGATGAAACAAGCGAGCCACCAATGAAACTTGATCTTTTGCAAAGACTCGACATTGCTATCGATGTTGCTAGTGGCTTGGAGTATCTTCATTACCAGTGTGGATCTTCGATTGTTCATTGTGACCTTAAACCGAGCAATATTCTTCTTGATGGTGATTTAGTTGGCCATGTTGGTGACTTTGGATTAGCCAAGTTCCTTACAAAAACTCATAGCACCTCGGATTCGAATCAATCAAACTCTTGTGGAATTAAAGGGACCATTGGTTATGCACCCCCAGGTACTCTTTCATTTAGATTCGTTAGTTTTTCTTGAATTATGAATCAGAAAAAAACAGAATTATAATTTGTATCGAGCTATTTTGGTTTTGTTTCAAAAGAATCACAATCAAAAAGACAAATTGTATTAAAAAATGATAAATTCGTGCTTGTAAACAGGACCAGGAGGAGAGTTAACTGCGCACAAACCTATTTAGATTTCATTCTAAAACCAATTGGTAATAGGTTATTTTTTTGCAACCTTCCCCCTTGCACGTGATTTGACTTTTTAATTGGGCAAGAACGTCCTTCGTTTCGAACCCAAACGTTCTTTTTCTATATAAGACCGAGATTTTTTGTTTCTAGTTGATTGAAAACTGTCGACTTTGATACGATGAAAAATATGGGCATAATAGAGAAGAAAAAGGCATAGTTACCTTCATATATTGTAGTTTTCTTAATTCAATTTGAGGCCATTATTTTCTTTCTTGTCCTTATTTTGTGTTAATTGTTGGTACTAACCTCATGGTTGGTTAAAATTACAGAATATGGAATAGGAAATGAGGTATCTACACAAGGTGATGTATATAGTTTTGGCATCCTTTTGCTAGAAATGTTCACAGGAAAGAGGCCTACTGATGATCAATTTAAAGGGGAACAAAGCCTTCACAAATATGTCAAAGAAGCTTTAGAAGATCAAGTGCTAGAGATTCTTCATCCTGCTCTTCGTCAAGATGTTAATGATCTTCGACATTATGCGATACGTTCGCGTGATTTCATGATCAGTGCAAACACAGACGACATTTTGGTGGGGATTACTTCTATATTCAGTGTTGGAATATCTTGCTCTATTCAAGTCCCAAGGGAGAGGATGGATATCAAAGATGCACTAAATAAGTTGGTTTCTACTAAAACCAAGTTCAACCTAAGGTAGTTTGGGATTTAGGTAATAATAATACAATGATATGGTGTATACATTAACAAATTATGGTGTATAAAGATAATAATACAATGATACATATACCTTTACAAAAGGAGAAATTGTAAAAAAAAACTAACTAAATTTGCTAGATTTGCTGAAAATAAATTCAAAAATTGTTTATTATAAATGAATCCATCTATCCGCAATGATTGGTAAAAATAAACTCAACTATTGTTTATTCTTAATTCTTGACTTATAAAAAAGCTTTAAAGGTTTTTATAAATTATATGTCGGTTAAATTTTAGAAAATAAAAATTACATTTTATTTTAGGCTATTTTATAGCAATCAAATTAACCCCTAGAAAATAATACTTGTGGGAGTCTTTAAATAGCTTTCATTTCAGAGATTATTAGTTGAACAAGTATTATTTTGTAGGGGTTAATTTGATTCATAACTTTGTTAAAGATTGTAGTCGTGGTATTTACTTACTTTTTTCAGAAACATCCAATTCAATTAGCTTTGCCTAGCAAATTCAAATGCTTAAGAATTACTATCAACACAAGTTGCTACTTGATATCCAATTGATAGAAAATTACTGTTACACAAGTTGCTAATTGATACTAGGGTCGCTTGGATTGAAAGTAAATATTTAAGGTAGTAAAAAAAGTCAAACTAATGTAACAAAGGTAATTAGATAAGCAAATGAAGTTATTGAAATAATTGTGATAGAGGTAGAATAAGAGTACATTAAAAATGATGAACAGAAAAAGAGTTTGATTTCACTCATTTGGAGGTAAAGAATTCTTTTACCTCCCCTTAGGGTAAATTTATACCCCAAAATAAGGGAACTTATTGCTATTTTCTCTATTTTTCCATTACCTTCTAATTCATTCTTCAACCTCTCCGACAATCAAATTCCTTTAATCATCTACTTAACTAACCTTCTAATTCCTACTTTGACTTTTATTACCCTTAAATATTTACTCTCAATCCAAGCCACCCCTAAAGGGTATTTAGCACAAAATTAAACGGTAAACAAAAGAACGAAACATTGATAATTTTATTTTATCATGAATGAAATGATGAAATATTTTTTAATTATAAGGTGGTTAATTAAAAAAATTTTAATAAGTAAAATATGATGATTTTTAGCATTGATGTCTTACCCATCTAGTTGTACTACAATTTTAGTGTTGGGCTGTTGGCACTCTCTAAACTGGGCTAGCCCAAGAGGTTTGAGAAAATTTGAAATAGATAAGATTTTTAATTAAAAAAAAAACATGTAATAAGATCCAAATCAAACTTATTCCAAACATAAGCGCCTGATACCCAAGAGCACAGGTTTGGGTTTGTTCACACTTAGTAAGTGCGAAACAGTAATAAGCTGGTAAAAAAAATCAAGTGTATGTTCGCACTTAGTAACTGCGAACAGGTCAAACAAGGTCAACATGCTGATTTTAAGACAAGAGTTGTTCGCACTTAGTAAGTGCGAACAGTCTGAAAGTCTAAAACAGACTTATCGCTGTTAGTAACAGCGAACAACATGTTTCAATTTTTCAGTCTGTTCGCACTTACTAAGTGCGAACAGCCCGAACCTAAGGTTTGCGTATTACACGCTTAGTTTTGGAATAAGTTTGATTATGATCTTATTGTATGCTTTTTTGATAAATAATCTTATTTATTTCAAAATTTCGAGGTTTGACAATAACATGAAAGATAAATGAATATAGAAAATTTAAAGATATAAGTAATTTAATATAAAACAAATCTCAAAATAGGTTTTGTTTAAACATATTTCCAAAAATAAGCACTTTAAGCCTAATGTTAAGGTTTGGAGTATGTTCGCTCTTAATAACAACGACCCATTATTAAACTGAGTCAACATAAGTAAGCCAAGTAATCGGCCGCTCTTAGTAACAGCGGCCGATTATTGGGCTGACTTTCTTTGACTCAGCTTATTAATGGACCAGTGTTAGTAAGTGCGAACATATACCAAACCTTAGCATTGAGTTTTAAGTATTTATTTTGGAAAATACGTTTAAACAATGTCTATTTTAAGATTTTTTTTTATATTAAGTTGCTTATTTGTTTCAAATTTTCATTGAGTATGAAGGTGTGTCACGTATATGTCAATTGGGTGCCTTATATGTAAGTTTCGAGGACGAAACTTTTTGTGAGTAAGGGTAATTGTAACACCCCAAAATGTAGGGAAAACTGTATAGATTTAAATAACCGTAAAATGTTATTTCTAAACAAACCTAGAACCCTGATTTGGCTAGTGTTGAAGTTTCTATGCCTGAGTCTTTGAAAATTACCAAAGAGAACTACTCCTCTTTTATCCAACAACAAGCAAAAATTAACTGGCTTCAGTATGGCGATGATAATACATCCTTCTTTCACAATAGCATCCGTCAACGTCAATCTCAGAATAAGATAAATATACTGGTTATTGACGGTCATACCATCTGTAATCATGAACAAATTCAACAAACCTTTGTTTCCTTTTATTCTAAACTATTTTGTTGCAAGATGAAAACTAGGAAACGTGTAGACTTGAGTGTAATCCAAGTCGACCCCATATTGTCAACTGATTTATGGCCCCTTCTTGACCTATCAATTAGTGGAGATGAAATTAAGCAAGCTTTGTGGAGTATAAATGATAATAAATCACCTGGGCAGATGGTTTTAATAACAAGTTATAAGGATGCGTAGTCTGTAGTTGGAGCAGATGTTATACATGCTATTTAATCGTTTTTCCAAAATGGGAAATTTCTGCGGTGTTGGAATACGGCAGCTATCACCCTTATACCTAAAGTCAAATGTCCTTGTTCCCCGGGTGACTTTAGACCTATTTCATGCTGTCACACCCAGTATAAATGCATTTCCAAGTTGCTTTGTTCTAGACTGTCTAGAGTCCTTGGCAAAATCATTATTCAGTCCTAAGGAGCATTTGTGGTTGGGAGGTACATTACTCAAAATATCCTTTTATGTCAAGGCTTGGTGAAACACTACTCTAGGAAACATTGTTACCCTAGTTGTTTACTTAAGGTGGACTTGAGGAAAGCATATGACGCTATGGATCGGGAGTTCTTACATGATATGCTAGTAGCTCTCAATTTCCCCCCACACTTTACCAAAATTGTCATGACATGCATTTCCTCTACAGTACTCTATGTTGGTGAATGGCTCCCCTTTGGAGGTTTTCATCCCTAAGAAAGACTTGCGACAAGGGGGTCCTATCTCCCCTCTTTTGTTTGTTTTAGGATGGAGTACCTTTCTCGTATTTTGCAGGTTATAGGTCAGAAAAAAGCTTTCAAATTTCACCCTAAATGTAAAGGTTTAAAACTTAATCATTTCCCCTTTGCTGATGACTTAATGATTTTCTATAATGGCGACTCCCATTCTGCTTGCATACTACATCAAGGGTTGCATTCCTTTGTTGATTCTTCTAGTTTATAGCCTAACTCTGCTAAATCAACTATATATCTTGCAATATCCCTGATGCTATTCCTCTCACTTCTAAGAGGATCTTTGCTGCTGATTGTGATATTTTGGTTGATAAAGTGACAACTTATATTAGTTCTTGGTGCTCCAATTGTCTTTTATACGCTGGTAGGCTCTAATTGGTGTCTTCCATGCTTATCAATATTTGCTCATACTGGTGTCAGCTGTTTATTCTTCCAAAATCTGTGATTAGAAATATCAATTCAATTTGCGGAGCATATCTATGGCATGCTGATTCCTCTCCCTGGCAATGTAAGGTGTTCAGATGTATTTAAGTAGAAAAAAGATGTGGGTCTTAGCCTTCGTAACATCGAGGTGTGGAATGAAGTAGGTGTGGGTAAGCTTGCTTGGTACATCCATCATCTGTCTGAGACCTTGTGGGTAAGATTGGTTCATGGAGTATACACCAAAGGTGTTGATCTACGTATTTTTAACCCCCCATCCTACTTTGAGTTGGTCCTTTAGGAAGATATTTTATGTAAAAGATAAGTTGGCAAACTGGATACATCAACAGACCTATAATCTCAAAGAGGTTTATATTGATTGTTGTGCAGATGGTCCTGTAGTTTCGTGGACCAAATTTATGTGGGATAAATCATCTATTCCTAAGGCTAAATTTATCCTCTAGATGGTTGTGAGAAATAAATTGAAAATGAAGGATAATTTTATGCACATAAATTTCCTAGAAGAAGATGAGTGCCCTATTTGCTGTTTAGGCTCTGAGTCATGTAATCACATCTTCTTCAACGGCCCTTTCAGTCTTCAATGCTTGATTAGGTTGAGATCATGGCTTGACACTCACTTTCAAGCTATCACCCTTGCTAATGTTGTTATGAAGTGATGGAGGTTGCATGATCTGAATAGGAAAATCTCGTCTTTGAGTATTAGCTGGTTATGTTACAAAATCTGGTGAGCTAGGAATGAAGCGATATGGCATCATCGGGTCAACACAGTGGATAAGATCATGAAGTGCATCCGACAAGAAGTTAATATTAGAATTACTATTCTTTATCCTGTAAAGGCTCAAACCGATGTTTGGTTTAGAGGCCTCTTTCATTAGCTTCTTGTATTGTCTTGTATTTATTTTTTGGATGGTGCTTTCTACTTTTTGCATATGAAGAGTGAATTGGAGCAACCCTTCCAAGAAGGTGTGTTCTTTTGTACTGATACAGTACAAAAGTAGTTGCCCTGCCTTTGTGTTTGTATTTCACTTTGTTGGTGCAATGATATTTTTTCATTTTTCAAAAAAAATAATAATAATAATGATAATAATAATTATTATTATAATTATAATATAATAATAATATTTTAATAAAAGGTAATAATCAATATAGTAGCTTAATATGGTTAATGAGAAAGGCTAGTCATAATACATTTTCATTTAAACTTTGTGATAGTACTGTCAAAATTATTTACTTGAGTAACGTGGCAATTTGTTGGCTAATTAGTGGCATTTGAGTTAATTATTGGTTTGTTTTTGATACAGTATAATTTTGGACTAAAATTGCTTAATTGGTATTTAATTTTGAGCCTTGATGAATTTTTGAATGTCTTGTTTCTTTTCAAGATGTTAAGAGTGTTGTTGATACGATTGTACTTTTGAGTAAAATAACACTTTTATTAGTACCTCTTTGTCAAGAGTTAGTAGTAGGATTGACTTTTGTTGACTAAGTCAAATTTATAGTTGACTTTATTCAAAAACTCAGACATTACTCATAACATTAGTTTTGGTATTTATATTAAAATTGAAATTATTAGTTGAAATCTTATATTTTAAAAATAAATATATTTAAAGTATATTTGTGAAGTATTTTGATTGATGGTTCTGAGTATTTAGCCTACTTTGGCATCTCATGAACGTTTGCGATAATGATTTTATATCTACAAGTTTTGAGTTTTATATATTTTGAGCGAGTAAGGAGCCATAGGAGTATAAGACCTGTTTTTGGCATCTCTAAATGGATGGAACATGCTTCTGATGATATTTATTTACCTGGATTAATTGTTGTCGTCCTAGTACCCAATTAATGGTGTAAGGCAAATGAGACATCCACTGCTAAGGGAGAATTGGTCATTCTTAGACAGGTCTATTTTTAATATTGGGTTCGTCAGACAAACCTTAGGAGGTGTTAGTGTAAGGCCATCTTGTGGGCATCTAACACCGGCATTCGTTTCTTCTCTACTTTTTGTTTACATTTTGTGAAAATCATATTTATTCGATTTATTAAGTTATTTAAAAAAAATTATGAAAGTTATGTTGAATGGATCTTTAAATGTTTTAAATTTGTCTTTCTAACGTGGACTGGTTTTGAGTTGATTTATATATTCATATAACAAATGGATAGATGTTTATATTTCTTTATTTCTTTGTAATTAAAGATAATATTTGAGTTGGTATATATATTACTCACTGATTGTGAATTTATATTTTGATACATATGGTAAATGAGAGCATGAATACTACCGTACAGGCTGGATGTGTAAGACTGAACTCTAGGACCTTTTTTGCCACATGGTTTCTTGACTTTAGACTATGAGACTTTTATTACTTTTCTTTTAAAAGAGTTTTGTACTACCTTAATGTAATAAGGCTTAGCTCCTCTAAGTTTTTTTTAATACACTTTTAGATTTATAAGGTGATATCGTTGTTCTTATTTATTTAAAAGTAAATGACGTCTTAAAGGTTAAATGAGACAGCAGATCAAATGTTTTATTTTCATAAATGTTTTATTATTAAAATTTTTAATTTAAGCTATGTTCTAAAAAAGCTTAAATGAGAAAAGATAATGCTCAAAAGCTATCATCCTTTTTATTATTACTATGAGAAAAGTTTTTCAATGGGAAAAATTATTAGCAATAAGCCCTACAAATTAAGGGACAAGCTCCTCAGAAAATACTACCCTCCCTCTCTAAGATATGTAGGACCCACCCCTCTTCATTCCACCAACAAGAAACAAACATTGAACAATTATGCACCCATCACATTCACTATCTATCAACCCCCCTTTTCATTATGATCAATCTGAGCATATATTTCCCCTGACCTACCCAAATATCTATCCATCTTCATGTCAGCTCTATTTACAACCACTAAATCCTCTGTGGTTCTACCATTACATACGTGGCTTAACCATGATCGTTCGATCGAATAAATCAACTTTATACTAGGACCATGACACTTGTCAACTGCGGTGTTGCACAGTATCAGATCCTCCTTTTTCCGCCTCATGGGACCCACCCGCGATAATGTGCCAGATCAGCATTGGTATATGTTGGGAGGGATAGTGGATATTCCTTGCCTGGAGAGTTCAGCTAAGACACTGTCAGTAGATGGTGACTTAAGGCCTATGGGTAGTGGCAACCATGGCTTGTTTATTGCTTCCTTCACCACTTTGTCAATAACTTCCTCCCCCTGCAACATCATTTACTATGGATTAATGTGTGTACATAGTAATTAATAGATTTATAAATTTATAGTGCAAGTAATACTACTTCTACATTTGAACATGGGACCCCCTTCTATGTTATGTAAAGTACTACTATGTAGTAATACTAAGATTGTCACATCAATTTACACACAGGTAACATATTTCCTCATCACTAGTGGCCAATTTAAGTCATGTGTGTGTTACCGTATGTAGCCAGTATGTAGCCATCAGCTTAAGTTTTTAGTTGAATTAGTTCCTTGGTATTGTAACAATGCCAACATGACAAAAAGTCACACGTTCGAAACTCATTCACTTATAATTTTATGTGTAATATTTTAGCACTATGTATGGGGATGACATGTGATGTATCCACAGTTGTACTTTTAGTCTAAGTGTGGCGGGACATGATTGAGTATATATCATATCTCAGGCAACCACCGTTAGTTTAAACTTTTGGTTGAGTTGGTTTTGTCTAGAAACCAACTCAACCAAAAGCTTAAGCTAATTGTTAAGACCACAGGATATGTTATATACTCTAACCTGGCCTCTCATATAAGAGCCTATTGGGCTGGTAGTGTGGATGCGCATAGACGCCGAATATTCCACTTTAAATGAGGGGTGCTTGAGTTTCGAACCCGTAACATCTTGTAACGTTTGCTTCTAATACCATGTTAAAGAACCAACTCAACCAAAAACTTAAGATCATAGTTGAGGCTCCATGATATGTTATATGCTCTAACAGGTTCCTTGACAGTTTTACCTTGATCACCATGTTGAATTAGTTATATTTTTCATGCTCGGGTCAACAAAATCAGATTTGGGTCTGGTTGGGCCTCATAATCACGGAGAAAATGAATACATACGAAAGAAATTTCATACATCTACATCAAGCTCCCGCGTAGCCAGCTATGCAGATAAGGTCACATAAGATACCAATATGAATAGTCAAAACCATTTGAGAAGGGAAGAATAGTAAAAGATATTTGCATGGAGTTTCATGCATACTAAATGAGGATTATGGGAGTTTTCTTTGAAAAAATAAGAAAAAGATGTGTTCAAGGACCACAATATTGAAATACTGCAAGAGGGACCAGTTAGTATGATAGGCAAAACTTCTGGGTTTTATAAAATTAAATTTATGTATAAGTATTTTCTAAGCAGTTGTACTAGATGATGCATGTATTATATAAAGGATCTATTATTTGTCCCAATATTAACTCAGCATGTGCTAGAGCTATTGATGATCTGCACTACACAAAAGGATGAACCTTCACCATTAACTAGTTCAGAGAGTACAATGATGTTATTGGTTGGTGAGCCTTCAAGTACAACAACTAGAGGTGTACAAAACAGACCCCATATTTATCCGACCCTAAAGCAAACCCGACTTCAAAATTAATTTAATATACATGTAAAAATCAATGTGGACACAAGACCCAATTTTAAAACAATCCGAAACACATGACCCGAAATTGATCTGATGACCCGAAACAGCAACAATACAACCAAAAAATCTCTGGAGAATAAATCCATAAATAGTATGCAGAGTGATTTGCGGTTCTGATTGAAGGCAACAAAGCAAAGACTTTATAAGGACAAGGCAATTATTAATCATATGGCCCAACCCTTAAGGTTAAACACTGGTTATAGGAAATCACTAATCTTGAAGGATACTAGGCGAGATTGTCACTTTCTTGGAAATAACTCTCAAAAGAATGTATCTATAAGAGACTTTGTAGAACTTGCATGTATAATTGAGGGAAATGGGCGTTACCGGGTTTATATCAGCAGAATTCTTCCCGTAGCTATCAGGACTGTGGAACCCATATGCACCTTGTACCTGTTAGAAGATACATCTCCAAATTAATCAAAGTTCATAGTTTTTGGTTTCATGCAGGAATTATGACTTCATAATTGTTGCAAAGAACCTTAACAAAACGATATTGTAATGGAATTTACTTGGAAAGTCGAGGTTGGGCATACTGAAGCTGGCATTACAGGGCAACCCCAAGCATCAGCATGCATCTGAAACAAAATTACACCGAGAACAGACAATTTAGCAACATAGCATAACCAAAGTTGAAGCTATATGAGAATCAATTGGCTTTAAGAGGGAATAGACGTATTTTTTACCGGAGGGTAAGGTTTCCAAGGCCAATTTTCAGTAGGCTGCCAGGGATAGCTTGGGGATCCCCAAACAGGAAAGCCAGGCGGCTGAAAACCCTGCTGACCCCACATAGGGTAGACTTGCCCAGATGCGAAGGCATGATTGTTCTGATTGGGTGGATATACCATTACTGGTCTATGATGAGAATAGTAATTCCTTGGTGTTGAATCTCTAGGGTGCGGCCATCTTCGTTCTTCTTGCTTAGGCAAAATGTGCCTTCTATGCATTCTATATTTCTGAAAAACTTACCAATACTTTAAGCCACCAACCTAGACATTACAAGAATGGATACATTTGCACCAAAAATGTTCAATATTTTACCTGAAGATGACTAGCTATGTTATGTCTCGTCAACCCATCCACTTTCATAAGCTCTAATATTCGAGAAGGAATGGCTTGATCAACCCCAAGCTTCTCCACTGCTTGCACAAATCTTTTATGAAGATCAGGTGTCCAGTCTACCTGAATGATCAAAAATGTCAACGATCACAAAACATATGCATCCTAGAACATCAATTTGTGATTCAAGTGTATAAATGACTATAAAATCACAACAAAATACTTGTGATGGCTAAATAATATAGTCAATATGGCCCAAGTACCCCAGACCGGGGTGCTCGTATCAAACACAATTTTGTTCGTAAGTGTCATACTCGGCGATTGTATGAAAAATTTCATAATCGAATACAAAGTGAAGTGTTAATAGGTTAAATAGAGCAGATTATCACACCATATAAACCAAAAGTTGTGACATCATTACCTTTATCTTTTTTCGGCTACTCTTCGTTCCACAAACATTATGAGAAGATTCCTTAATTGACCTCCCACTATTGGGACCAACATTAGTAGCTTCCTTTTTGTCACATGGCATAGGTATGGAATCACTGCGATCCTCCACCTCTTCTTTGATAGCTCCACTAGATGTTGGCAGCGGTGGATCCTCGTCTATCTTGGCAAATGAGTTGCCAACTAATGTATTATCGACAGATTTCGTTTCCCCATCAAATTCTTCACCCTCCTTGACAGAAGAGTTGTTGGTTTGATCTTGATAGTCTCCATCATCCAACGATCTTCCAGATTGTTTTATTTGGGGAGTTGAAGGAGCAGCAAACTTGTCACCAGCGGCTGACGGGTTATGATCACCTACGTCCACTTCTGTATTATCGATTTGTTCTTCAGAAATGTGTGTTTGAATCACAACACTTTCTTGCTGAATTTCCAATATGGAATCCACAAAGTCCTTGACAGATTTGAGTGATTCTGATTTTCCACTTCCACTCATGTTAAATACCTTTCAAGAAACAATACATAAGCTGATTCTTCTTCACATCGAGATAATCAATAGTATCTAGTGGGGAAGTAAAGATACCTTATGAACTACATGCTGCCATATATTTCGAAGTTTATCCTCCGATAATGGTTCTACAAGAAATTCAACTGCACCTAGCTGCCGATCCACGAACAAGGATGAATAAGATTGAGACAAGCAAAGACAATGCAATCTTTGAAATGATAGCCTAGGATCAGCAATATACCGCTATACACTTCATCATGGTGTTCAAACAATGCTCTTTTGATATCACTGCAACCAACGAAAAAGAACCTCACATGAATACGACAATGCATTTCACACAAATTTATATTCACTTATTTGTTTTATGAATATGAGCATGTGTATGAGTGATAAACAAAAGAATAACATGCTTACTAATAGTTGGAAGATCCTTTGCAGTCTGCAAAAACTTGCATCTCCCATCATGATTATGTATACTCACCTGTTATGAGTGAAGAAGGGGATGAAAATTTGTTAATATTTAGTAGTGCCAAAAAAACAAGTATATATATAATAATCGCCATTCAGAACTAAAAAAGAAGTATCCATTGTGCAAGAAAAAAATTAGATAACCAGTGTTTAAACAACTGATATTTTTCAAAAGAAACTTGCAATCTCTAGAGCATTTTCTGAATAATTAGTTTGAACTAAGGTCGGCCATGTAGCATGTCCCACATGAGCGACGGCTCAGGATCTCGTGATTTTGAGGGCCTAAAATTTTTTTGCTATACACTTTTTAAATTTATATATTAACAAATATTATTATTAAAAAGGAAACATGTATAAGTCATTGTATAAATCATGTCAATAATTTTTATTAATAATAGTTATTCATTACCTTGTTGATGACTACGTAGTGTTTTTCGATTATTATTTTTGGGTAATAGTTACTCAGTTTTGTTTGGTAACAGAAAATCGTTTATATATTGTTAATATTTTGTATTTTAAATTGGTTAATTGGGTTAAAAAAAAAAAGGAAAGTAGTGTCTTAATTAATCGAAAAAAAATTATCATCTCTGAGTGATATTTTTTAAACAAATGAAACATGCACATTCGTATTTTAGTTTTTGCTCAGGCTCCGAAAATATCTGAGACGACCCCGGTTTGAATACAAACCTGACTTTAACTTACCCTTGCCAAGAAAGTTCTTGATTACATAGTGTCTCTTTAGTCTATTTCAATTGATTAGATTCAACCAACAACATCAAGGATAGCAATTTAGGAAAGCGATTATGTGCCTTGTATGTGTATCAAGTTATTAATATCCTTCATTTCAAGTGTATATTTTCGTGCTCAATCATATTCAACAAGTTTTGCGGTAGAAAACATAATTTATAGCCAAGTTCGTTCGCAATTTAGGCGTAAAGGCCTTCCATTCTTTTCTATGTTTAAGTGCTCCACGCTATAAAATTTGTATATTGTAATGTAATAATTCCAACAGAAAATGTCAAAGGAACATTGTAATACAAGCATTAAGCTTTATTCCAAACGAATTAAACACATTACCTCTACAACGGCGATATGGAAGCTCTCGGTTTTACTTGAAATTGCAGATAAAGCTTCATGCTCACTGAAAAATGCATTAACTAGGAACAACAACTTCACATTGTCAATTTTCGGAAAGAAAACGCGAGAGGACAAAATAAGTAAAGTTTAACCAATTTGCCAAGTAAACATAATGCACAGCATTCCAAAATCTTTCTCAAGGGAAAAAAAATTGAAAGGAAAAAAGGACATATACAGCTCATTTAATAATACCAGAAAGTTGTGCTATATATTGATAGCTTTCACTCCATTATTTAATTCAGAATTCTTGAAGTTTGAACAAATAGTTACCATATAGAGAAAGTAAACAATTACTCTAAACATTCATGAATGCACCACATTTCTACATAAGAAAAAAATGCTTAAATCAAAATCAAATTTCTCCAAATGCTCATCACAGGGTAATCACCGGATGGATCTGGGCATGTGCAAGGTATCACGAGCCCCGTAAATCAAAGACTCAAATATTAGTTTACATTAGCTTAAATCTTTTGCTTAGCATTAATCATATGTCAACATTTCCAAAAAAAATTATAAAATAAAATGGAACTCTAAAATTATTGTGTATTTTTGCTCCGCTATGCAGGCTATAGGATACTAAATCAAGTAACTAGGTTGTTACAACTATTACTATAACCTAAAGGAAACTTGGAAGTTCAACCTATAATGTGATATGAACTACCAAAATAGAAATAATTCATCAATGAAGTCAATAAGTTAGCTTTCTTAAACATAACATAGTTATAATCATCACTATCATCGTAAGCACTGTATCTAAATCGTAAACAGTATATCTTGCTCATAGGATCTATAATTAGGGTCTGAAAGGGATGAAAGACGCCAACACATACTCCATAACATAGTTATAATAACTTAAGTAAATTATTATGTCTAACCTATAAACTCCATTTTCTCAAGCTTAGATTTTATCTCGGCAGCAGAATTCCGGTCTTCATCAAGGAGAAGGATCCTAAGGCCTTTAGGGAAATCTTTCCACTCCAGTAAATCATTGGCAGTGCAAACCATAGCTCGTTTCGCATCGTTTAGCAATGTGTAGAATCCCAAATTATCCTCATATAAATCAAATCTGCAACATTTTATGCAATCACAATCATCAAATTATGTGCAAGGAGTATTTCACTATGCACCTAAATGCAACATGAAGGTATTGGCAAACAGGTTGTAGCTGATTACGTTCGCTGATTTGACTAGGTGGTTTTAGACTCGCTGCTAGCTTGTTCAAAAACAACTTATTCGTAATAATAATAATAATAATAAGTTGTTTCATCCAGCTAATTTACAAAACCATTTATTTGTATCAAAATAAGCTAAAATTGATTAATAACCTATTTTGCCAAACACCACCACTAGAAAAGAAAATATTTTACTTTTTCTACAAATTTGCAACATTAGGCAAATCAAATTGAGATCTAAGTGTAGCAAATTCAAATGAATAGAGGTACTTCAATATACATGATTGCACACAAACTACCTTTTAACATTTCTGCAAAAAGTTTATCAAGTACATGATTTAGAAATACAGTACCATTTTCTATCAGTAATCAGAGAAATGAAAAAAAAAATAATAATGAAAAAAACTTTTTTTGAAATTTGATCAAAAGGGCAGATAACCTATGTTACTGACATTAAACAGTGATCCATTGATAAAAGCTTCACAAGACTCACGAGAAGATTACAAATATTATAAATAGAATTACTAAAGTGCAGCAAGAAAAAAAAAAGAAAAGAAAAAATAACAACTTGTACCATGCAAAAGACAAATATAATTGAGACAGATCATGTTTCCATTGCCCCTAGATCATACAGTAGCCTAAATCAAAAAAATAAAAACTGTAAAATGTAAATTTTAAAGAAAAGGTAACATCTTTCAGTATTTTTACAGATTTTATAATTACCCATTAAGATGTTAAAGTTTTTTACCAGAAATTTCACAATATCATCATCATACCAGGGTTCCCGCACATATATAAATCTAGGGAAAGAAAGGTCGACGGCGTGAGAGGGTGGTCAGAAATTTCACAATATTTAGCATTATTTAAGCACAGAGATAGAAGCAAAAACCCATTAAAGATCTCCAAAGCATGAACACTAACTTCCACAATAAAAAATTCTGACAGAAATAAGCAAAGAAAAAGATGAATTACATTAAAATGCATGGAAGTATATATTAAGCAAGAATTTAGAAGAATGATTCCATTGCTCCTTGATCATACAGTACCCTAAATCAAAAAATAAAAATAAAAACTGTAAAATGTAAATTTTGAGGAAAAGGTAAGATCTTTTATTACATTTACAGATTTTATAACTACCCATTAAGCCATTGATGTTTTTTACCAGAAATTTCACAACATTTTGCATTATTTAAGCACAGAAATAGAAGCAAAAACCCTTTAAAGATCTCCAAAGAATGAACACTAAAAAAAGATGAATTACATTAAAAATGCATGGAAGCATATATTAAGCAAGAATTTAACAGAATGTTTAGATTATTCCAAGCTGAAATACATAATGCAGATTAAGAAGATTCAGAAGCAAAGTTATATTGTTGAAGGGGAAAAAGTGCAGAACTTTACCAGAAGTGGTGAAATAAAAGGAGGTTTCTTTAAGGGAGTATAATTTGCTTTATACTTCCTCCAAGAAGGAAAGTTTTGTGGGATAAAAAGGAGATTGTGAGTTGTGTGATAAGAAGAGAATTTGAAAGTTGAAGCAAAATGAAGTAGTTGGAGGTGTTCCTTCTTATACTTGATGCTTCACTAATTTTGTATTGATCAGTAGAGTGAATGTAAATCACACGGAATTTTGGGTTATTTATGACTTTTTTTGACACACCTACAAAAAAGACCATAAGAAGACCAAATTAGTGAGGTGAGGGGATTTTTTAGACTCTAATAAGTAATAGTGGTCTGATTTACATCAAAGAGGAAATGAGTTGTCTTTAAGAAAGTACTTCCTCCGTTCCGAAATACTCGCTACATTTCGTTTTTGTGTACTATTCATCATTCAAGCTTATTTTACATATTGCGACTAATGGGTGCGTAAAAATATAGTCAAGTGGGATCTTGTTTGAATCGTCTAATCGCATACTTTCATAATATTAAATTTTTATAATTTTTAGATAAGTGTAGTTTAATATATTAATGATCAAAATTGTGCATTGGATTGCGTAAAAAAGTGAAATGTAGCAAGTATTATAGAATAGAGGAAGTATTAATAAATGAAGAGAGAGAATAGATTATGTGGATGAAATTAGAAGATAGTTAAAATGTGTGGATGAGATTAAAAGAAAGTGGCGAACCATTATCCAAAAATAGAATTGATGCAAATTAAGTGGCATGAACCAAAATGGAAAATAATGCAAATTCAATGGGACGGAGGGAGTAACTCGGTACATAATAAATTGACACTATTGTATACATATTAATCATACGTAATATTAATTTTGTTATATAGTAGAAAAAAAAGATGATTGAATGAGTGAATATCATTTGTCTTTTTTCTATTGGCCGGTATTATTAGAATATCAGTGATTAGCATTACACACTTGTCATATTTGCAAGTGATAAACATCAATTTATTAGGAAAATGATTGATCATATAAATCAGTCAAAATACATTAAAATCAGTGATTAGCATTTACACGCTTACCATATTTACAAAATTACAAGGAAAATTTACCAAGAATAATCCCAACTATCACCCGTTGGCCAGAAATAATCTCAACTATTGATTATTTTTTAATAATCCTAACTATTGATGAAGTTTGCTGAAAAACAGTCCCACTCTATTTTCAACCGGTTGTAGCAAGTTTTTTTGACTAATTTTTTTTACCTTTTTTTTTAACTCTCCATCAAATTAGGTAAACCCACCCTTTCATCTTCAAAAACCGATTACCCATTCCATGTTCAAACATCCATTAAACTCCTTCCTCCATTGATGAGCAAGCTTCCACCACAAATTGCACCCCTATATTTAGGATTAGGGTTTGAATACTTAGAAGAAGAAGAATTCATTGAATCTTAAAGGGATGAAGCTTTTAGATCTTGACCATGGAGGAAGGATGAAGGATGAATGAAGTTTTAGGGTTTAGGATGAATGAAGAAGAAGATGGAGAGGATGAAGGGTAGGTTATACCTAATTTGATGAAGGAGAGTTAAAAAAAAAGGTAAAAAAAAAATTACTCAAAAAAACCTGCTACAGCTGGTTAACAATAGAGTGGGACTGTTTTCAACAAACTTTATCAATAGTTAGGATTATTAGAAAATAATCAATAGTTGGGATTATTTCTGGTCAACGGGTGATAGTTGGGATTATTCTTGGCAAATTTTCCAAATTACAATTAATATACAACAATTTAGAAAATTAAATGATCATTTCTATCAGTCAAAATACATTGTTAGGTTACCATGATTACATTTTTAAATTTTAGAAAAAAAAAGTGAAGTATTTTAGACATGATGACAACTATAGAAAACAACAATTAATATCATTAGGATGATTGTCACATGTCCGGCTCTGATTGGTTCATAAATATTATCAATCACATTTTTAAACTTACCTAAATTACAATTTTTCATTTTTGGAAAAATTTATATATTAATGGAGATAATAAATTACAGTTCTTTTAACTATATCGTGAGTTTTTTAAAATAGGAGTAGGAAAATTAACTGATAAATATAGGAAACTAGTAAACTCGTGCAATGCACGAATTTGTTAGTGCAAAATATATATAAAAACAGTTTCAAATAATAATGTAAGTAGTAACTACTGTATTAAATTTACCATATACATGATTTTTTGAATCAAAACATAATTACTAAAGTTAATTTAATTTATTACTTGATATATAACTCTTTTTTTCATTCAATTGAACATATTAAATTCGAAGTTAACTAAATAGAATTACTATAGTATATTCTACAAATATTTTACCTAATTTAGCTTCAAACTTAAACAAAAAATATTAGATTTTAAATTTGATACATATTGTCAATCCTCTTTGAATGATGACACTTGTAATTTTCCAAGAATTTTATAGTATTATATGATATGATATGATATGATATGATATGATTATATTTTAATAGAGACAATTATATATGTCATACGTATTACAATTACAATTAATCTATTACAATGAATTTTGCAATGCAAGAAATTATAAAAATTATAGAAATTATAGAATTTTCAGAAATTATTTTTTAAACTAAAATAACATAAAATAAATTAAATTGATCATTAGATTCAGTCATTCTTAAATTTTAAAAAATTGACAAATTTGAATAAATCGAGTAGCAAATATGACAATATTTAAATTAATAATTAAAATCAACCAAATACACAAGGCCAGCTACCATATATACAACAATTAAAATCAATCAATTAAGCTATAATTAGCCCTTTTGAAATATGTTTTAATTCTAAAATGACATAAATTACTATATTAACGTATTTAAAAATTCCTACATTGTATGAGTTTCTATTTTAGTTAATAATAAGGTTATTGTATTTTATACTTAACAATCACGTTTGACTGATAAGATAAAGGCTTGTGGAGTTAGCGTCAACTTCACTCAGTCTTATTCTTTGTAGGAAATATTCATGATCTTTCTCGAGTTGAGGGATTCATTGGTCGCTCTCCTCTATGGGTATGAGTTGCCGCCGTCCTTTCCTCTCTAGTAGGGGTGTGAAAAATGAGACCACACTGACGTCCAGACCGGAAATTGGTTGAGACCGGACCGGAACCGAATGACCGGTTTGCATCTGGTCCGGGCTCCAGGCCTTAATATTCATCATTCCGGGTTTCCGGTCCGATCTAAACCCGGAAAAATAATTTTGAAGAGAAATAAATTTTACAATTTTTATGTATATATATATATATATATATATTTATATATATATATATATATATATATATATATATATATATATATATATATATATATATATATATATATATATATATACATATATATATATATATATATATATATATATATATATATATATATATATATATATATATATATATATATATATATATATATATATATATATATATATATATATATATATATATATATATATATATAGGCTTATATATTTTATTTCTAACACAAAATAATTTTTTGAATCAAATATTTTAATTTTATAATAATTAATTTGTTAAATTATTTTAAAATCTTCCATTTTTTATTTATTTTTGGTATCAAAAATTATTTACGGTCTAACTGGTCTAAATCCTGACCGGACCTGAAGGAATTCGGGTTAGACTGGGACCCAGTCTTAGCATATTCGAAATTCCCGTCTTTCGGTTCAATCGGTTCTAGTCCGCCCCGGTTCGGGTTTGGACCGGGGAACACTCCTACTACCCAAATCCTGCTCAAAAATTATGGACTTGCCTTCTTGAGATGAGCTTAAACTCTTCTGAAGTCGGGATATTTCTCTCCGTAGTCGGGTTCTGTTGCTGGATCGGGAGGCTAGAGTTTCCTTGTCATCTTGCCTCTGGGAGTTATGTGGGGGATCCACCCTCCTTCTCAAGTTTTCAATATGTTCAGTCATATCATCCAACACCTGCTGGTTAGGATTAGCGGCATTGGCGTTGATCACGACGCAAAGTTGTTCTGCTAAGGCATTTGTTAGGTTTTGTGCCAGCATGTCCAGATCACGGCGAGTCACGGTCAGGTTGTTAGCCTGTCCAGCAGATGTGTCTGTGTCTGTACTGTGCCCGGTGGCAGTTTGTGTTTGAACTTTTTAGGGAGCCATGACTTTTTGTTCAAGAGGTCCCCACAGACGGCGCCAAACTATTTCGTATATGAAACGAGAAGGTGTGAGAGGCACATGAGATACCTGAAACAGAAGTGGTACAGCGGTCAACAGTCAACCAAGTTGGAAAAAAGCGCTTTTTGAAGGTGGCCCGATAACCTGCACCACAACACATTAGCCTTGCCCGGGGGTTATCTCCCGGAAAACTCCTCTGATGCTTAAGTCAGATAGGAGAATCAAAAGAATAATAATGATATGAATCTATGGTGATTAGGAGAAAGAGGTAGCGGTGGTGACGGTGGTGAATTACCGCTTTAGGAGGTAAAGTGAGAGATAACTGCTGGTGGGGATCTGTCTTGATTTCGGCAGAGTTTCGGTATAATATGGAAGGCTTAGTGAGCCAATGGCGTTTTTTTGTCCCTCCTTATAGTGATTCCCTGGTAGTTATTTCTGAATGGAGTGTATGGTAGTGGGAAGTTACCTTCGGTTACTGCTGAGAGGAGGCGGTTATATGGTGGTTACTTATGTGGAAGTTGTGAAAACCGCTTGACCAGAAGTCAAGGTCAGCAAAAGGGTCAAGGATTGTCATCATAATTTTTAAATGATAATAAATAAATAAATAAAATTAAATATTACCATGATTAAGTATTATAGAACGGAGGAAGTATGTATAAATCCTAGACTATTCTTGTCTCTTGTAGAGTTGTAGATTTGTAGTGTTGGTATCACTAAAGAAAATAAAAAAAGTACCACATAATAGTTTTTTTAGACCATTAAGCAGAATATTATTAAGGCCGTCTAACTTTGTTAAATGCCAATTTTTTTTGTAAAATGACAATTTTTTAAGTTTTTAGACAAATAAAAGGAAATTAAAGCTCTGATGTTTATATAGTTATCATTTAAAGATTCAATTTCTATTTTAACCTATAAAATTTGAACTTTTCATATCATTTTCTTCTGAAGGTCATACAGGTAATCTTCACATGTACTCCCTCCGTTCCCTATTGATGTTCCCATTGGGAATATTCACGAGAATTAAGAAAACTAGAATCTTTTAGATGGTAGAGATATTATTTTATTGAATAATAAATTTGATGGTGGAAAAGTGGGCACCACAAATATTCAAAAAGTATTTAAAAAATATTTTTATGAAGTTAGTGGAAAACATGTGGGGACCACAAGGAATATAAAAATGTTAAAATAGAGTTAGTGGATGATATGTGGGGACCATAATCATTATTAAAATATTAAAATGAGGATGAGTGATGTTATTTTTCCAAAATTTGTGATATAAATGGAAAGATTCCTTATGGAAACAACAATTGAAACACACACCAAACTGGAAAGTGGGAACTTCTTTAAGGAAGGGAGGAAGTAGTTGATTATTTCAAAAAAATTACCCTGTATCTAACTACAACTTGTTTTCGGAATTAAAAAATAAAATGAAATTTAAAGCAAGAAGTAAATAAAAATGCAAATAATTTTAGAATTTAAATTTTTGGAAAATTTCACGTGGTAATCCTGAGTTTTTTGGGTTTTGTACGTGGTAACCAAAACTATAGAAAAATCCATACGGTAACACTGAGGTTTACCAAATTGTTCCACAGTTAGCAAAACGTTAATTTTAAAGCTTTTAGGTTGTTGTACGCCTATTTATGCGATTAGTTTCAACCTTTTCCCGTAAAATATAAACTCTAACTCTACCATATTTGGATTTGAGAGAAAAAAATATGATTAGGATGAAAGTAGAGTTGGGGTTTATGTTTTGGTGAAAAAGGTTTCAACTGATGACATTCAAAATAGGGAATCGCATAAATAAGCGTACAACAATCTTAAAGCTTCGAAATTAACGTTTGTTAACGTTTTTATGTGCAAAAAGGTCATGGTAAAACAATTACGTAAGCCTCAAGGTTACTGCCTGAATTTTTAAAAGTTTTGGTTACGGTATGAAAAATCTAAAACCTCGGATTACCACGTTAAATTTCCTTAATTTTTTAAAACTTTTATAAACATTACAAAAGTTTCTACATAGTGATAGCATTATATAACTATAAACCATTTGTAATTTAGTTGAATTAACCTGAAATAATATTGAACTGAACATATATCATAAGGGTCAATGAAAACCACTAAAGTAATAAGTTGTTTTTTTTTGTTGATTTATGGTAAGCTAGATCCCTACAGCCAAGGGCTGAGACAGATTTAATCATTTTATATGTGGTGGGAATTGAACATTTTATCATAAGGGTGTCCAATTTATTTTTGGTATCCGGAGCAAAATATAAAAAAGGCTCCTAAAAACTTAAGGTGAAACGCATAATATAATACGTACACCTTTTGTTTTTTATTGTTAATATTTAAACTAATTTATAAAAAAGCACTAAAAACTCATATTATTTAGCAAAAAATGTAAGTTATATATAAATTTAATTCAAATTAATATCATTTATATACATAAAAATAAGTTTTTTTAACCCTAAAAAATACGGGGCTTTGGTCGATAGCCCACTTTGCCCTTACTAATTGACCACCCTAAAGGTTAATTAATTAACCCCTGAATCACTAAGCTATCCATGATAATATAAATTATTAATGTAGACATTTAGATGTGTATAGCAAAATTGCAAGAAATTGTTTCCTATCAACATTTAAATAGGATCTAAGCATATCATGATATGAATCACTAAAAGAATAATTTTATACCCTTGAATCGTGAAATCCACAAAGTATAACTAACTAGTTACGATATTAACCAAACGTAAATAAAAGAACGTCAATTGTCGTCGCTTTACTATAGATCCACAGGCACCGAACAATTCATCATATATACTACTCGCTCCGACTTAATTTAATTGTCCCATTTGAGTTGGGCGCGGATATTAAGAGTAAGATGGGGTCTACCAAAAAGATAATAGTTAGGTTTTTTAATTGATTAAATTAAGGAAAATTCCACATGGTAGCATCAAGTTTTAATGAAATGTCAATGGTAACACTTTTTTAAGAAAATTCCACATGATAGCATCCAGTTTATGCACTATCTAATTGCCGTAGCATTTTTCGTTAAGTTCTTGTTAAATTCCGTTTAATTCATCATTTTGTAAGTTTTTTCCCCATGGTAGCATCTAGATTTTGTTTAATTCACCATTTTAACGTTTAATCCACCATTCTATTGTTTAATTCACCGTTTAATTCATTAACGTCCATAAATGTTTAATAATTTTATGGAAAAAAAATTATAAATGGTAAAAAAATTTACGGAAAAAAAAATTTTAACATTTAATTCACCATTTTAATGTTTAATTCATCGGTCGAAACAAGTACTCTTTTTGAATAAAAAATCCTTATGATGGGTAAAAATGACGTCAAATATCATTTTCGGTTTACGTATCGAAAAATAGGCGTATAAGTACTTATTTCGACCGGATTTTCGAAAGAGTTATCCTATAAGGGTATTTGCAACGTCCGTCTTTTGAAAAAAATCGTTATGATGGGTAAAAATGACGCCAAAGATCTTTTTCGATTCACGTATCGAAAAATTAAATAGGCGAATTAGTACTTGTTTCGACCCGATTAGATAGTTTCTTATAATTTTTCAATAAAATTATTAAACATTTATGAGTGTTAATGAATTACACGGTGAGTTAAACATTAAAATGGTGAATTAAAAGTTAAAATGGTAATTTAACAAAAATTAGATGCTACCGGGTGGAAAAAGACTTACAAAATGATGAATTTAACGGAATTTAACAAGAACTTAACGGAAAATGCTACGACAATTAGATAGTGCATAAACTGGATGCTACCATGTGGAATTTTCTTAAAAAAAGTGCTACCACTGACATTTCATCAAAACTGGATGCTACCATGTGGAATTTACCTTAAATTAATGGAAAAATTACCGTGAATAATACAACCTTTTGTTAATTTTCCTACAATAATACGAACTTTTGATTAACCATGAATAATACCAACTTTGGGATGTTTTTTCCTAGAATAATACCAACTTTAGTTTATTAACTAATTTACTAATTTTTTTGGTCATATAATCACCTATAGTTTGATTTTTAACATGTTAGGTATATTCTAGGGAAACACCCCCATAAGTTGGTATTATTCATGGTTAATCAAAAGTTGGTATTATTATAGGAAAATAAGCAAAATGTTGTATTATTCATGGTAATTTTTCCTAAATTAATTGTAAAAGTGGTAGTTGGGTATTGAGAATTGGAAAAGTGAGGGTATTAAGGTAAAAAAAAAAAGATAGACAAAGAAGAAAATGAGACAATTGAAGTGAATTGCCCAAATAAAAAAAGGGACAATTGAATTGAGTTGGAGGGTGTACTACGGAATCTATCTATACTATACTATATACTAAAGCCATTATTCAAAAGGACACGTGTCGCGATCATATTAATTCATTTCCCTCCAAAATACATTCAATTCTATATAGTTTATATGTAATTAAAATTCTTTATTTATGGCAATAAAAAATTAGGTAAGTAAAATTTGACCCATTAAATGTTAATCACGAATATAGTTTATATGTAATCTATACTATATACTAAAGCAATTATTCAAAAGGACACGTGTCGCGATCATATTAATTCATTTCCCTCCAAAATACATTCAATTCTATGTAGTTTATATGTAATTAAAATTCTTTATTTATGGCAATAAAAAATTGGGTAAGTAAAATTTGACCCATTAAATGTTAATCACGAATATAGTTTATATGTAATTAAAATTCTTTATTTATGGCAATAAAAATTTGGGTAAGTAAAAATTGACTCATTAAATGTTAATCTATATACTATATATTAAAGCCATTATTCAGAAGGACACGTGTCGCCTTCATATTAATTAATTTCCCTCCAAAATACATTTAACTAGTATAGAAACTCGTGCAATGCACGAATTTGTTAGTGCGAAATATATATATAAACTATTTCAAATAATCATATAAGTACTGTATACTATCGTTCTTAAATTTACCAAATTCATGATTTTTTAAATCAAAACATAATTACTAATGTTTATTTTAATTATTTACCTGATACATAACTTTTTTTTTCATTCAATTGAACATATTAAATCTAAGTTAACAAAATACAATTGCTATAGTATATCATACAAATACTTTACCTAATTTAGTTTCAAACTTAAACAAAAATATTATATTCTAAATTTGATAAATATTTTCATGCCTCTTTAAATGATGACACTCGGAATTTTCCAAGACTTTTATAGTATTGTATGATGTATACTATCGTTTTTAAATTTACCAAATTCATGATTTTTTGAATCAAAACATAATTACTGATGTTTATTTTAATTATTTACCTGATACATAACTTTTTTTTCATTCAATTGAACATATTAAATCTAAGTTATCAAAATACAATTGCTATAGTATATCATACAAATACTTTATCTAATTTAGTTTCAAACTTAAACAAAAATATTATATTCTAAATTTGATAAATATTTCCATGCCTCTTTAAATGATGACACTTGGAACTTTCCAAGACTTTTATAGTATTGTATGATTCTATATAGTTTATATTAGAGGTGTTCAAAATAGACCCGATGACCCGATAGACACCCGACTTTATAACCGAATTTGATTTGACCCGACTTAAAAATGGATCTACAATTATGTAAAAACCAATTCGAACACAAAACCCGATTTTGAACCGAACCTCTAGTTTATATGTCATTAAAATTCTTTATTTATGGCAATAAAAAATTGAGTAATTAAAATTTATCACATTAGATGATAATCATGAATATAGTTTATATGTAATTAAAATTTGACCCGTTAAATATTAATCACGAATATCAAAGTTTGCTAAAACAATTCAAGAGAATACCAATCTATCCTAATATCATTCTACAATAAAAAAAAGAAAGATAGTTGGTCAAAGTCAAACAATAAGCCTCTTAATTACTTTAAAGAATGAGAATCAAAGGAAAATATCTTATTTTTAGGTCTCAATCTTAAACTTTTAATATTTGAATTATTTATTTTTCAACTCATTAATACAGTATTCAACCATTAAGTTAAGCTTAAATAAAAAAATAACATTAATTAAATATTTATTATATATTCTTTAATGTGACACTAAATTAGATTGTGTTATAAGTTTTGAATTATTGTTGTGTCAAACAAGTATCTGAACTAATATACTGAAACAGAATAAAAAAAAATAGTGTCTTATTAACGCGTGTCAAGCTACGGTTGAAAATTTTCCCGACTAATTAATCAGGCTATAGTAGTCAATTGCATCACTAAATTCAATTAATAGAATAAATTTCATATTTAGCAAATAACATACAAGAATATCAATGCAAGTCAACGCGTTTAACCCATGGGAGGATGCATGCAACTTTTTTTTTTGTAGTGATTGGGGTTGTATCGAATCCTAAAATCAATTTTAAATTGCTCTAAATTTCTCTAACATATATAACTATTAGCCCGTAACAATTCGTTACATAATCTCACCGTGGCCGACTCGTATGGACACTGGATATCCGTGGGCTCGGGCCCACAAACACTTAGTGAGTTTCATGGTATCCCAAAACCATACACTACAAAAAATTGGGCAATCCTTAAAACGCCAAAGTATATGACACTCATAACCAAAAATCAAAGTTTGACAGTGAAATATCAATGGTTCACAGATAAAAAGAAAAAACGCAAAAGAAAAAAATGAACCGTTTCTCGACACCAGCAAAAAAAAAGAGAAATTAGGGCTTGAACGACGATTCGGTGAGGGTACGAAACCCTGTTGACATTACTAGTAATAATAATGCAACAGACTCATGCAATACTGCTTCTTTACACCTGGTGCATGGTCCCATTACACAAAGAATTATTTTTCTTTATTAAATAGTTTTTGTTTGTAATCTTGACAGCTCATAGTTTGTTATTTCCTTTATAGTTTGTTAGTCCTTTGTGTATATATATAGGATTTTTGGCTTTATTCATATTGTACTTTGGGTTATTTCCCTCTTCCTTCTAAATAATAATTCTGAGTAATATTTCAGAGCTTTCATAAGCTTCTTTCATGGCTATGTCTCTTTTGTTCTTCCTTTAACATGGTATCAGCCTAAGATTTTACACGATCCTGCGTTTCTTTCTTTCTTTCTTTCTTTCTTATCTTCTTTCTTTTTCTTTCTTTATTGATCATGACAACTAATCAAACCCCTACCGTTGATCCCACCCAGAATCCTGCAAGTATATTTTACCTTCATCCTTCCGATCATGCCGGCATAAAACTCGTTTCTAACCCCTTTGATGGCACCGGATACGCGGACTAGAAAAGATCAATGATAATCGGCCTCACAGCAAAAAACAAGATGAGTTTCATTGATGGCACTACACCAAAACCATCTTCTGGATCTGCTGACTCGTCGTGTTGGGAGCGTTGCAATAACATGGTCATTGGCTGGATTATCGCTTCCCTTGAACGGACCGTTGCCAAAAGCGTTATGTATTATAATACCGCTCATGATATTTGGTCCGATTTAGAAGAAAGATATGGTAAATCTTCTTTTGCCCAACTTTACACTTTACAAGAAGAATTAGCCGATCTTCATCAATCTTCTTCAATGCCTATTGCTGATTACTTCACTAGAATGAAGTCTATTTGGGACGAGATTGATCATCTCGATCCTTTACCTGCTTGTGTGTGTAGCGGATGCTCTTGTGCTTTAACCAAACAGTTCTTGAAAATCCAGCAAGACCACCGGCTTATCCATTTCTTGATGAGACTCAATGAACAATTTCATCAAGTTCGTACTAATATCTTGATGATGCAAGATTTGCCTACCATTCAAGCTGCTTACCGTATGCTTATGCAAGAAGAGCGACACAAAGACATTTGCAAAAATGCTTCCATAACTGAACCTATGGCCTTTGCGTTTGATAAACGTAAAATGTCTGACCACACAAAACAATCTGAAAGTGTTTTCAAGAAGACTCCCAACCAACACAGTGGCGCCTCTAAAAAGAGCACTCAATATTTTTGTGAATATTGCAAAGTACGGGGTCACTCTATTCAACGTTGCTTCAAGCTTCATGGATATCCTGATAGCAAGGGGAAAAAGGTTGCTGCTCATACTCACACGGATAATACTGATGCTGATGTTGATTATGGTGGTACTTGTTTATCCTCTGATCAACTACACAATCTCTTGGCCTTCATTAACAAAAAGGGTTCTCTCACTACTGATAAGGATGGCGGTTCTGAGGATGAAACCAATCTAATCTCATCTGGTAATTTGGCAGGTACATTATGTCTTGATCTGAAAATTTTTTGAATCAGTGGATAATTGACAGTGGTGCAACCGATCATATGTGCAACACTGTCAAGATGTTCAAAACTCTTAAAGATATACCTGGCAGCAAACATGAAGTCACAATTCCTAATGGAAATAAGTTGAAAGTCACTAAGATGGGAGATATACAGCTTAATGACCACATAATTCTCAAGAATGTGTTGTTTGTACCTGGGATTTTATTCAATCTCATGTCGGTACAGAAACTTTGTTATGATAATAATATCTTACTCACTTTTTCACCATTTTCTTGTTGGTTCCAGGACCATTCCAAGAAAAAGCTATGTCATCTTGGTAAACTCAAGCATGGGCTTTACTATACACAAGACAAGAATACTCTTGAAGATTCCCATAAAGCTACACCTACTACTAGACTATTAAATTTTACTACTAGCCATGATATGACAAAAGAAATAAAGTTGTTGCACTTGAGGCATGGTCACATCCCTTTCCCAAGATTAAAGTTACTTTACCCACATCTTGTGACTTCCTCTATTAAAAAGTCCTTAGTGTGTACAATTTGTCCTCTTGCACGCCAAGGACGCCTACCCTTTAAACATAGTCAGATTAAATCCACAAAGCCTTTTGAATTGTTACACCTAGACTTATGGGGTCCCTATGTAAAGGCTACTCACAATGGTTGTAATATGTTTTTGACTATAGTGGATGATTTTACTAGAACCACTTGGCTATATCTTTTGAAATATAAAAATCAATGTGTGACTTTCTTAAAACATTTCTTATTGTATGTGGAAAATCATTTTCATGCTCATGTGCAATTTGTTCGTAGCGACAATGCTAAGGAATTATGTGAAGGTAATATGTTACAATTGTTTCTTGATAAAGGTATTCATCATCAAAAAAGTTGTACCCAAACCCCCCAACAAAACGGGGTGGTTGAACGCAAGCATAAACACCTTCTTGAGGTGGCTCGCGCCTTGTCTTTTCAATCTAATTTACCCATACATTTTTGGGGTGAAGCCGTCCAATGTGCCACAAATTTGATTAATCGTATGCCTTTGAAATCCCTAGGCAACTTGACACCCTACGAAAAGCTACTTAATACCAAGCTTGATAATAGTTTCTTAAAAGCTTATGGTTGTTTATGCTTTCTATCTACTTTACCGCAAGGAAGAAAAAAGTTTCAAGCCAGGTCTGACCCTTGCATTTTCGTTGGATATCCTTTTGCCAACAAAGCCTACAAGGTTTATAACTTGAAGACAAAAGCATTTCTTATTTCCAGAGACATAATATTTCAAGAGAATATATTTCCCTACCATCTTACACCTAATCCTACCCCTCCTTTACCCTTTTACCTACCTGTCCCTACAACATTTCCCCATGACACTCTCACTTTAAATACCCCACCTAATCCTACTACCCATCCACATCCTTCTGACCACATCTCCATGCCTACTCCTTCACCCCATGCTACATCTTCCTCTCACATTTTAAATACTCCTAAGCGTTCCACAAGAACACACAAACCCCCACCATATTTACAACAGTATATTTGCAATATAGCTGCTTCCTCTTCCTCTCATATTTTACCAGTTTCTATTGCTGAACCACACACCTACAAAACTGCCGTCAAGCATCCATGTTGGGTCGAGGCTATGGAAAAAGAATTAAATGCCCTCAAACTCAATAGTACTTGGGATCTTGTATCGCTTCCTTCGGGCAAAAAGTCAATTGGTTGTCGTTGGGTGTATAAAATAAAACTACGGGCAGATGGTTCTTTGGAGCGCTACAAGGCTCGACTTGTAGCCAAGGGTTATACCCAAGAGCTTGGTATTGATTATCAAGAGACATTCTCGCTGATTGTTCGAATGACCACTATCCGCACCATAATTGCATTAGCAGCTCATAGGCGTTGGCCCCTTTATCAATTGGACGTTAACAACGCTTTTTTACATGGAGATCTTTATGAGGAAGTTTATATGAAACTTCCAGAGAGTTTACAAGCTGCACATGGTCTTGTGTGTAAGCTCAAGAAATCTCTTTACCGCCTTAAACAATCATCTCGACAGTGGTTTGCGAAGCTTACTACCGAATTAGCGCATCAAGGGTTTCACCAATCGAAAAACAACTATTCTCTGTTTGTTAAACGCAACGCTTCTTCAATCACTATAGCTGCGGTATATGTCGACGATATAATTTTAACTGGCGATGATGGTTCTTGTATACAGAGGTTAAAAGCTCATTTGCAAAGAGTATTTAGCATTACAGATCTTGGCCACTTAACCTTTTTTCTTGGTATGGATATTTCTTATGTTTCAGATGGAATTATACTGTCTCCAAGGCAATTTTCTTCTGATATAGTTGCTGATTCTGGTTTGACTTCACTAAAACGGGTTGCTACGCCCTTGCTTGTACATCTAAAACTTCAAAGTGGTAATTCTCCGTTATTTTCGAATCCTACTCTTTACCGTAGTCTTGTTGGGAAGTTGAATTTCCTCACGCATACTCGTCCCGATTTAAGCTATGCTGTACAAGTCCTTAGTCAATTCATGCAAAACCCCACTGATGCACACTATGCTGCTCTAGTCTACACTATGTCCTACGTTGCTCACTCTTTGGATCATCGCATTTTACTTAAGGGTTCTGATGCTCTTCATCTTCATGCCTATTCGGACTCCGATTTGGGTGCGTGTATTGATACTCGACGATCTGTTACGGGCTATGTTCTATTATTTGGTGACTCCCCAATAAGTTGGAAGTCCAAAAAACAGCCCACGGTCTCCAAGTCGTCTTCCGAGGCTGAATATAGGGCTTTATCTGCAGCTGCCTCTGAAATTACATGGATCGTTCGTCTCTTAGATGAACTAGGTGTTTCTCATCTCAAACCAATCACTTTATTTTGTGATAATAAGTTCGCTATCCAGATAGCCCATAATCCGGTCCTCCACTATCGAACCAAACATATTGCTATTGATTATCATTTTACGCGTGAGAAGGTTCTTGAAGGTCTTCTCCAGCTAGTCTATGTGCCTACTTCTGAGCAGCTTGCTGATCTGTTTACTACGATCCTCCCATCAACAATTTCTGGACCATTATTATCCAAACTTGGCCTTGTTGAAACCCGTCCAAGTTTGCAGGGGGTGTTGACATCACTAGTAATAATAATGCAACAGACTCATGCAATACTTCTTCTTTACACCTGGTGCATGGTCCCATTACATAACGAATTATTTTTCTATATTAAATAGTTTTTGTTTGTAATCTTGACAGCTCATAGTTTGTTATTTCCTTTATAGTTTGTTAGTCCTTTGTGTATATATATAGGATTTTTGGCTTTATTCATATTGTACTTTGGGTTATTTCCCTCTTCTTTCTAAATAATAATTCTGAGTAATATTTCAGAGCTTTCATAAGCTTCTTTTATGGCTATGTCTCTTTTGTTCTTCCTTTAACACCACCC